>JAGKTI010024165.1:0-14496 GCA_018397915.1 Birgus latro | reverse complement strand
CTTGGCACTGCAACTGCCCCGCCATTATACACCCACTGATAGGGCAGCCTCCTGGGGCGCTACTCCCAGGTTCGGGCCCCTCTCTAATGAGCGGAAGCGGCAGCCTGGGAACCGCAATGCCCTGTACCCTCTAGCACAGGTTCGAGCCCCATCTCGCCCCGGACCCATGATCTATGCCGGCAGAACCCCAGTCAAGCCTCCCCCCAAAGTCCGCCACTAGGTAGCGGGGGCAAAGTTTTCTGGCCGCATGCCCTTGCTGGCGTCAACCCCTGTAACGTAGTGGGGTACGTTGTGTGATATGTAAAGCGCATGTGGTGTAGTGCATAGGATAGTTAGAGGAAATGTTTGGGAGAGTATGCTGGTCTACTCTCCATGTTACTGTCACACTGAAAAGGTCAGCAAAGGAGGATGATTAGGTAGCTAGTGAAAGGAGCTCCAGCTCTCCCTATCACCAGCATTCCATTCCCCTCGGGAGTACTACCCTGTTCGGCCCGTGCTACAGCCTCCTCCTACAAGTTAGTTGTTTTTACGGGGTGGGGCACTAACCCACCACCAACCCTTTTAGTCGCCTCTTACGACAAGCAGGGATACTGGGGGAGAATTCTTGAAAACCCCCTACCCCCAGGGGGGTAGGGGGAGCCTCCCCACACATGAGAGTTGTACTCCATACACGGGCGAATAAAACCCGTGTACAAGGTCAACATCTGTGCAGGGGTAAAGAAAGCTCGGAGTCGGCCCAGCACACCTAATCTCTTGGAAGCAGATTTCACAAGAGATGTAATATGTTCTTTCCAAGACAAATCCAGAGAGAATGAAACCCCTAGCATGTTCAAGGATGATGCAGGACTGAGCTGGACATTATTAAACATTAGTGGGTAATCCTGAGGAAGATTTTGTCGGGTTGATAAGTGTAAGAACTGAGTTTTTGATGCGTTAAAAATAACAAGATTATTTTTACCCCAATATGAGCCAAGTCGGACATTAGGTGTGCCATAGCCTCATCCCTTGTTTGCTGAAGTAACTGCTGAGATGGACGTTGCGGAAATCGAATGGAAAGGTGAAGGGTTTAATCATCAGCATATGAGTGGATAGGGTTAGATGTACAGCTAAGAAGGTCATTGATGAATAAAAGAAAGAGAGTTGGTGATAGGACAGAGCCCTGAGGAACACCACTGCTGATAGGTCTAGGAGAAGAACGATCGCCGTCTACAACAGCAGCTATAGAATGACCAAAAAGGAAGCTAGAGATGAAGGCACAGATAGAAGGATAGAAACCGTAAGAGGGCAGTTTGGAAATCAAAGATTTATGCCAGACACGATCGAAAGCCTTTGAGATGTCAAGTGCAATGGCAAAGCTTTCGCCAAAGTCCCGAAAGGAGAATGACCAGGAGTCTGAAAGGTAGGTGAGATGATCACCAGTGGAGCGTCCCTGAAGGAACCCATACTGACGATCAGAAAGAAGGTTGTGACAGGAAAGATGCTTTAAAATTTTCCGGTTAAGAACTGATTCAAAAACTTTTGATAAGCAGGATGTTAAAGCAATTGGACGATAGTTAGAGGGTTGGGAATGGTCACCCTTCTTTGTGACTGGCTGAATGAGAGCAAACTTCCAGCAAGAAGGAAAGGTACAAGTTGAGAGACAAAGGCGAAAGAGTTTACTTAGGCAGGGTGTAAGCACAGAAGCACAGTTTTTGAGGACAACAGGAGGGACTCCATCAGGCCCATATGCCTTGTTAATATTAAGGCCAGTGATGGCAGAAAATACATCTGCTGAAGAAATTTTAATGCCAGTCATGAGGAAGTCTGAGGGGGAAAGTGATGGAGGAACAGCACCGGAATCGTCTAAGGTAGAATTAGAGGAGAAAGTCTGAGCAAAGAGATCTGCTTTATCAGTAGAAGAAATAGCTACAGAGCCATCAGAGTAGAAAAGAGGAGGGAAGGATGATGAGGTAAAGTTGTTAGAAAGGTTTTTGGCATGGTGCCAAAAGGAGCGAGAAGAATTCGAGTTGGAGAGTTGGGAACATTTACCACAGATGAAATTATTTTTAGCAGAGTGAAGAACAGACTTAGCACGATTCCGGGCAGAAATATAAAAAAGATGTGATTCAGGGATGGGTTGGCTCCGGTACCTTTTAAAGGCCCCCTCTTTGTTGCAGATAGCATTAGAGCAAGCGTGATTAAACCAAGGCTTTCTTGCATTAGCCAGAGGATATGAAAAAGGAATGTATGCTTCCATGCCCGAGAGAATAACCTCCGTTATGCGCAGGGCACACTCAGACGGCTCCCGGCCATGGAAGCAATAATCATTCCAAGGAAAATCAAAGAAGTATTGCCTGAGGGCCTCCCAATCTGCAGCTCCAAAGTGCCACAGGTGGCATTTCTTTGGAGGGTCCACAGGCTGTACTGGAGCAATAGGACAAGTTAAGGTAATAAGGTTATGATCGGAGGAGCCCAACGGAGAGAAAAGATTAACAGTGTATGCAGAAGGATTAGTTGTTAGGAAAAGGTCAAGTATGTTGGAACTCTCTCCAAGGCAGTCAGGGATACGGGTAGGGTGCTGCACAAGCTGCTCTAGGTCATTAAGGATAGAAAAGATGTAGGCTTGTTCACCAGGTGCATCAGTGAAAGGAGGGGAGAGCCAAAGGTGGTGGTGAACATTGAAATCTCCTAGAATGGAGATTTCAGAGAAAGGAGAAATGGATAGAATGTGTTCCATCGTAGAAGTAAGATAGTCGAAGAATATTTGATAGTCAGTAGAATTAGGAGATAAGTAAACAGCACAGATATATTTAGTCAGAGAATGACAGGAGAGCCGAAGCCAGAGAGTAGAGAATTCAGAAGAATCAAGTTCAGGAACACGAGAGCAAGATAGATCGTTGCGTACATATACACAACAGCCACCTTTGGCTTTGAAATGAGAATAGAGAAAGTAGGAGGATACAGAAAAGGGGTTGCTGTCAGTTGTCTCAGACAGCTGAGTTTCAGAAAGAAAGAGAAGGTGAGGTTTAGAGAAGAGGTGATGCTCAACAGAGCGAAAGTTAGAGGAAAGGCCGCAAATGTTACAGAAATGAAGAAGGAGTGAGTCAGACAGTGGTTCCAGGCAGCTCCGAGAGCCGTCACCGGGAGAGGGGCGGATGGTGGGGGCATTTATGGCCCCCCCCCCTGGGGACTCTGAGGCATGATTTATGTGCACCATTTTTTAGAATTTTTTGAAGAGGAAGTGTAGTGTGTAGCGTGTATGTAGTTTGGTGTTGACAGTTAGAGAAACTTGTATTGGAGAGCATGCTGGTCTACTCTATGTGTTACTGAGACACTGAAAAAGTTCAGCAAAGGGGGATGGTCAGGAACAAGTCCTGAGGGCTGATGAAACGGGAGCTCCAGCTCTCCCTGTCATCAACTTTCCATCCTCCTCGGGAGTACTGCCCTGCTCGACTGGTGCTACAGCCTCCTCGCCTCTTGCTGTTAATATATTCAGTTCTTATATCAACTGAACCCCTGTCCTGTAACCACTTTAGCCACTGCTTCCTCTTGTCCTCCATTGCTTTTTCAACCTCCTCATTCCACAATACACACACACACACACACACACACACACACACACACACACACACACACACACACACACACACACACCAAAAAACATTGTCAGTGGTGCTGTAAAGGTGTGACATAACTAGATACTGTTTATGTATTTTGAAGTACTGATGTGTAAAGGAAAGATATTCTCTCTCATCTGGAGAGGAATGGGAAATATAGAAGGAAGTACACCATGAAGGAATCTCCCAAACACCTCTTCCTTAGTGATTTATTTTCTGTAGTTGCAAGTTAATATCCCTTTGTAGGTTATTTATGCAGAGTATGGCAATCCTGTATTGGAGGGATTTATATGACACAGAAGAGGTCAGTAAGGTGTTGTAAGCCAAATAAATCACTTAGGAGAAGGTGTTAGGGAACTTCCATAGCCACAAGAAAATTGGCAAAGGATTCCTGTGCTTCTTATGGGATGGTAAAGGATTGGATGCATTATTATTTATTATTATTATTATTATTATTATTATTATTATTATTATTTATTATTATTATTATTTATTATTATTATTAATTAATTTATTTTTTTGTGATTAGGGACTTGATTTTGGCCCAAGTTGTAATTATTTATATTTAATGTTTTATTTATATGTTTAGTACCTCAGCCAAGACACTCAGAAGACACGGAACCCTTTCAAGATGTCCTCCACCTCCTCCAAGACTCATCCCTACCTCAAGACTTGCATCATTCTTCCTTGAGATGTCTGCAGGTCTGCCTTGGACTCACCAGGTTCTGAGGACATCAACACTGGTAAGCTGGTGTCTCGTACAGAGGATTCAAAACTGTTTATATATACCTGTACTTTGCTTGATTCTGTTGTTCATATTATTTATAAAGGCTCCAACCTGCTTCTGTACATTGGCCTTGATCACCTCATGGTGGTTTCCACACTGCTTGATCTCTGGCAGCCTCCCTAGATTGTCAGTATTTTTAATCGTATCATTTATAAAGGCTCCAACCTATCTATCTGTCTATTGCCACAATCCCATAAGGGGTGGCCATTTGACTTTGAGTTATTTGTTTGACAGGGAGGGGCACTAACCCTCCACCAACCCACTTGTTCACACGTAGGGAGCACGTTTAGTTTGGTTACATGGTTACCACCCAGCATTGTAAATGGTTTCTTGGCCTACAGGAAACCATTTTGCTTGTCACTCAATGTAAAGCCACCTGTAGAGGAAAGGAAAGCAATTAGAAGTGACAGGCAAAGAAGGGAGAAATAGGGAGAGAGGAGGGCAGGCACAGAAAAAGAGTGATAAAGGCTAAGAAAGAAGTAAACAGCACTACATCAAGTGAGTGGATGATGGCTGCCACCACCTACCACCAATTAGAGGTAGACTGTGAGATAATGCTGATTTTATGTGTGCGGCATGTCGGGGAGGGCAGGTGGAGATTGTTAGGCGTGAGAGGGTTGAACTTGCAGGTGAGTCTCTTGGGTGTGTGGAAGAATTTTGTTATTTTGGAGACATGTTATGTGCTGGAGGTGCGGCGTGAGCTAACTCGGTTGCTAGGGTGAGAAGTGGTTGGAAGAAGTTCAGGGAGCTGTTGCCTCTTCTGACACTGAGAGGACTCTCCGTACGTGCTAAGGGGTCTTTGTATGCAGCATGTGTTAGGAGTGTGATGATGTTTGGTAGTGAGACCTGGGCAGTAAAGGAAGAGGATATTCGTAGGCTTAAACGTCCAAAAATGACAATGATTAGGTGGATGTGCAGTGCGTCCCTGCATGCAAGACCTGGGGTGGGTTGGGTTTGCTATGGAAGAGTTGAGAGGTAGGATGGGACTGGAGTGTATTGGTGTTGTGATGAGGAGAGGTAGGCTGAGGTGGTATGGACATGTGGAGAGGATGGGGGATGATAATTAGGTGCAGAGGGTGAGAAGTGTTAATATTGGGGGAGGGGTAGACCGAGAAAGACATGGGATGAGGTCATTAAGTGTGATCTTAGGGTTAAGGGACTGAACAGGGAGGCTGCCAAAGATCGACCAGCTTGGAGAGCCACCATCAGGTGATCAAGGCCGACACATGCAAGCATGTTTGAGCCTTCAAAAATGAAAACGGGAGGGAATGCGGATCATGCAGAAAATAGCGTGATTGATTAAGTGCTCGTAGGGTGGTTGCTGCTGGGAATGGTTGCTGAATGAGGGCCATGAGAGTACAATGTGGAGATCTGTCAGATCATATGATTGTGGTATGCAAGATTATGGTGAGAGGAGTGAGGTGGATCAGGAGAGAGAGGAACAGTCAGGGAGAAAGATTGAAAGCTGAGAAGCTGAGAGTTAAAGATATGGCCAGTGAATACAGGACCAAAGTAAGGGAGAATCAGTGAATTGGAATTAAATGGATCTGGACAGCTTGTGGAGTTCATTTAGGGGTTGCTTAGTTAGGAATGCTAAAGCAGTGTGTGTGTTGTGGCATTTAACAACAGAGAAGAAAGGTACGGCATGGTGGGATGATGAGGTTAAGAGAGTAGTGGAGGAAAAGAGGAAGCAGTGGCTAGAGTGGTTGCAGGACAGGGGTTCAGTTGAAATAAGAACTGAATATATTGAGAGCAAGAAGCATGTAAAGAGAATAGTGAAGAGAAAAAAGGAAGAGGTAAATGATGATTTAGGAAGATAAATGAATGCAAACTGCTCTCATAATAGGAAGTTATTCTGGATAGAGGTGCAGAAATGTAGAAGAGAAAGCAGAAAGAAATGTGATTGTGTGAGGGATGTACAGTATGTGGTAGATTATTAACCCATGGTGATGAAGTAAGGACTAGATGGAAAGAATATTTTGAAAGCCTGATGAATGTGAATGGAGAGCACAGAGCAGCTGTAAACATGATTGGTTTTGTGGGTGTGCAGAGAAGGAATGCAGTGCCAGGAGACGTGACACTCACACAGGTGAAGAGTGCTGTGAAGCGGCTGAAAAAAGGGAAAGCAGCTGGGTTGATGAGGTGTATGCAGAGATGATTAAGTGTAGTGGAGAGAGTGGTGTGAAGTGTTTGTTGGAGATATGTAAGAAGGCCTGGATGAATAGAATTATCATGGCAAAAGTTTATTGAGTGTGGTAGGGAAGGTATATGGAACAGTTACTATAGAGATAGAGAGATATCAGAAGTCCTAGTGAGTAATGAACAGTGTGGCTTTAGGACTGGCAGAGGATGTCTGGATCAAATTTTTGCAGTGAGGCAGATGTCAGGGAAGGCTTGTGAGAAGGACCATAAGGTGTTTATGGATCTGGAAAAAGCATACAACACAGTGGAGAGAGAAGGCTTGTGGAAGGTTATGTACAAGTATGGTTTAGATGGTAAGCTGCTAGGTGCCGTTAAGAATTTTTTTGATGGTAGTGAAGCATGTGTAAGGGTTAATGGGCATCTGAGTGAATGGTTCACGATCGATGTGGGCGTGCGACAAGGTCGTGTGATGTCCCCATGGTTGTTCAATATATACAGTAGGCGCGGAAAGTATTGACACTTTTTTGCCGACGTCATTCTTTTTCGCATTAGGTGAAGTAGGGTCAATACTACCCTCCCCTGTGATGCGAAATAAGCTGACGGTTTTTCAACGGGAGCTGGCAACCCTGCTTGATAGGTTTGGCACCACAGGAGCAGGCTCAGTAATGTTTGGGCAGCCACAGGAGGAGGATTGTCTCTGTGTGTGATGCACCACGAGGGCATGTTTTGACTCAAATAACACAGTTATTTGGTTACCTACCACATTCTCATCATGCCTAAAGTAACCACAAGCAAGGACAAACGTGTGGAAGTGATTACTTTATACAAAGCTGGCCACAAACTCCCATTTATTGCAAATCAGATGGTGTTAGACTGAGGACAGTGCAGAGACTGGTGAAGCGGTTCAAGGACAGTGGGGAGGCCATTCCTCCCACTCCACTTCCCAAGCCTGGGAGACCTCGTAAGACAACCTTCAGGGCCCGTCAGCTGATCTCAAGGTAAGTTAGCAAGGATCCAAGGCTAACAGCACGGGATTTAAAAGAAAAGAACCCACAGTTGCTGGCAGATGTGTCTGTCAGAAGTGTGCAGCAGCTGTTGCATGACGATGTGGGCTACAGGAGTTTTTGTGCTCGTAAAAAACCACTGCTAACTGCACTTCAGAAGAAAAAGAGAGTAAATTTTTGTAAGAAATATCTTGCCTGGAGTGAGGAGCAATGGAAAACTGTGCTTTGGAGTGATGAGTCAACATTTACTGTCACTGGTACCCCTTCATCATGAGTGTACCGCAAACCAGGCAGTGACCCCCTGGATCCTAAGTACACTTCCAAGTTTGTTAAATACCCAGCCTCACTCATGGCTTGGGGCTGCTTTACATATTATAGTGTTGGTAGGTTGGTAATTCTACCTGCAAATGAAAAAGTGAACCAGAACAATTATTTGGAGCTCTTATGTGATGTTTTAAGTGACTCTTTTGATAAAACCAAGGCAAGAGTATTTATGCAAGATTCTGCCCTTCCACATGTTGCAAAGTCAGTGAAACAGTGGCTAACAGACTGTGAGGTTCCCTTTATTCGAGATTGGCCCAGAAACAGCCCAGATATCAATCCCATTGAGAATTTATGGGCGCACATGAAGCAGCTGCTGCGTAGTATGGACACATCATCTTTGCCTAAACTTGAGGCTGCAGTCAAGCAGCTATGGAGCAGTTTTAGTCCGTCTGTTCTGCAAAACTACGCCATCAGTCTCCCCAGAAGCCTTAAGAAGATAATAAAGGTGAAGGGGAATGCCAGTAAATACTAAATTCAATGGTGAGTGTTAATTTATTTGTTTCTCCTTGCTAACCACAAGAATGTTTTCTTTTTTTAAGATGGCGTCAACACTTTCCCCGCCTACTGTATATAGATAGATAGATAGATAAATACATAGATGGGGTGACGAGAGAAGTAAAAACACAAGTAATGGAGAGAGGGATGGCATTGGTAATGAATCGTGGTGGATGGAATATCTCAAAATTTTTGTATGCTGATGATGCAGTACTTCTTGCAAATACCAGACAAGAACTTGGTAGGCTAGTGCAGAGATTTGCTGATGTCTGTGAGTGTTGTGAGTTGAGAGTAAATGTAGGAGAGAGTAAAGTGATGGTTATTGAGAGAGAAGGTGACTCTTCAATGTTTCAGTGAATGGAGAGAGGCTGGAATTTGTGAGAGAGTTCAAGTACCTGGGTACAGTGATAGAATGAGGGGAAAATGTGCAAAGGAAGTGGAAAGTAGAGTGACTCAAGGATGGAAAGTAGCTAGAGCAATGATTGCCTTGATAAGAAATAGAGGCTTGAGTATTGCAGCTGCACCAGGCTTACATGATGGAGTGTTAGTGCCAACTTTAACATATGGATGTTAGACCATGGTGTGGCATGAAAATGAATAGTCAAGAGTAAGAGCAGTGGAGATGGGACTGCTTAGGTATGTATGTGGAATACAGAGAGTGGATAGGATACGAGATACTGTGATTCGTGAAAGATGTGGAGTGAGGTAGTCTGTGGTCACCATAATTAAAGAGAGTCCTCTGAGATGGTATGATCATGTGGAGAGAATGGAGAACAATGGAGTGGTGATAAAGGTATATCTGAATGAATCTGAGGGATGGAGGAGGTTGGGCAAGTAGACATGGAGAGATATGGTGGATGAGTGTATGAGCAAGAGAGGTTTGGAAGTCTGTGAGGCTAGAGAACTGATAATAAGTCGCGCTGGCTGGATGAGTGCTGTGAGAAGTGCATGATCAGGGATATGTCACCTCTTTCTTAATGTGGCAGCGTCTGGATTAACTCTATCGGATACATTTATGTGAAGCTACAGAGCGTGGTGAATGTTTTTGGTGTATCCGATAGAGTCAGGTTTCTGGGGGCTTGAATGGTGAGTGAATGGAAGTGTGGCTTATTGGATTGGGCAGATTTAGGCTGTCTGGACATTGCTACTCCTCACTCTGCCCTAGGGTGGGATAGTAGGTCCGGTTGATGATGATGATGATATACAAGTGTGCTGTCCCAGGTGACTGGCTGAAGAGTGTGACTGTAAATGTGTACAAGGGATTTGTGCTGCCCTGGAAAGAGGAAATTATAGACACATAAAAAATAAGATTGTTAGTTTACCAAGTGTGGCAGTGGACACTATGAAAGCTACTCAGATTGACCCATATTGATTTATACAGTATTAGCCTCTCAGTAGGAAGGCCTGACCTAGCCATAGATAACAGGCTAAACTAACCTAATACTAACCCTAGTAATGGCAGCTTAACTAACCCATAGTAATGCAAATATGAATTAATTTGGGTGCGAGATGATTAGCTGTCGTATTAATAGGAGTCCACCTTTACACCCTGGAAATAAACGCATGTCGTCAAAGCAAACCCTGGTGAGCTACTCTGGTTCATTCACTATTGCTTGTGCCTAGTGTGTTTCTAGCTGCATATTTTATGTATTCTCTATCATCATCATCATCATTCAGACCTCCTTTCCCTCCCCATGGCAGGGTGAGGAGTTGCAATGTCCAAACAGCCCAAATTTGCCCAGTCCAATGGGCCACACTCCCATTCACTCACCATTCAAGTCCCCAGAATCCTGGCTCTATCAAATATGCCAAATACATTCACCACGTCGTGTAGCTTCAAATAAACGTATCCAATAGAATGAATCCAGATGCTGCCATGTTAAATGGGTTTGCTAAATCCCTGATTGTGCACTTCTCCTCACAACATTTATCCAGCCAGCTCGATCTCTTGTCAGTTCCCTAGCCTCACCGACTTCCAAACCTCTCTTCCTCACACACTCATCCATAAGGTGACCAGATTTACTGGAGCTAAAATCGGGATGCGCGCTGGTATAAATATATACTGTTACATGACAGTATTGTGATACCAACTCTGACATATGGAAGTGAAGCTTGGACCCTGTTGGAAGGACAGAAGTCAAGAGTGAGAGCAGTGGAAATGAGTTATTTGAGAGGAGCATGTGGAGTCACATGGAGAGACGGACTAACAAATGAGGAAGTGAAGGAGCGTTGTGGTGTGGTTGAGGACATGATGGGAAGCGTTAGGAGAAACACGTTAAGGTGGTTTGGGCATGTGGAGAGGATGGAGAGTGAAAGATTGACGAGGAGAGTGTATGTGAGTGAGGCGGAGGGGGCGAGAGGGAGGGGGAGGCCGAGGATGAGATGGAGGGATGGAGTGGAGAGGTATATGAGAGAGGGGGGTGTGAGTTGGGAGTGTGGTAGTGAAATGGCAGGGGACAGAGTGACATGGAGGTGATTTGTTTGTGGCCACCCCGTTCAGGATTGAGGCGTCTGGCAATAGATAGATAGATAGATATATATATACAGTATATATATATATATACAGTATATATGTATATATAACATGTAGTGACAGGCAAGTGACAGCGACTGCTGCTGCATTGCACCTCACCCTCAGGCTGCTAATCAAACATACTGTCTCAAACGAACTCTGAACATACTCTACAGTACGGTGAATGGGCCGACCAAGGTTCCCAGTTAGTGAGTACAGTATTACAGATTTTATATTAACGGTACAGTATTTCATTTGGTTTGGATTATGCATAATTTTACTATCTATCTATCTATCTATTGCCAGACGCCTCAGTCCCGAACGGGGTGGCCACAAACAAATCGCCTCCATGTCACTCTGTCCCCTGCCATTTCACTACCACGGGGACATTTAAAATAATCTGTTGAAAAGTGGGACATTTTAGTCACTTAAATAGGCGGGACATACGTAAAAAAAAGCGGTACTCTGGTCACCTTACTCATCCACCATATCTCTCCACCTTTTCCTTGGCCTTCCTCACCTCCTCCCTCCTTCAAATTCACTCAGATATACCTTTATCACTATTGTTACCCATTCTCTCCACATAACCATACCATCTCAGTACACTCTCTTCAGCTTTGATGTCCACCGACTTCCTCACTCCACATCTTTCATGAATCACATTATTTCATATCCTGTCCACTCTCTGTACTCCACATACATTTATGTGATGAGAAGGGGTAGATTGAGATGGTTTGGGCATGTGGAGGGGATGGAGGATGATACTTTTGTGTGGAATGTAAGAAGTGTGAATGTTAGGGGTAGGGTTGCGAGAGACAGATTGGAAAAGACCTGGGACAAGATTATAATGTGACCTTAGGAATAAAGGACAGAATAGGGAGACTTCTAAAGATCAGGTAGCATGGAGAGTTGTAGCCTTTATAAGAGTTCAGGGATAAGGGACTGAATAGGGAGACTGCCTTTGATCAAGTAGTATGGAGGATATGAGCCTTTATAAACCATACATTATCATGTGACAACATTCAGAAAAATTATTTAGGAAGGAAGACAGAGTTTTATTCCTTTTTTTAATTATTTTCATGATGGTCTTTAACAAGGTGACAGTGGGAATAAGAAAGCTTGGGATCGAGAAGTGGCTAGTTTAAGTGGTTATGGCGATGGACGAAGGTGCTCGCACTCAGGTGAAAGTAAATAAAGGTTTGGGTGATACATTTTCTGTGAATGGTGGTGTGCATCAGTGGTCAGTTACAAGCCTAGTATTGTTCCACATTACTCTTGAAGCTCTTATGTGACTTTAGAACTACACTCCCATGGGAGTTGTTTTATGCTGATGACATGGTGTTGATGCAGAGAGAGATAGGGTTGAATGGGATAGAATGGGACTTTACTGTTTGAAAGTAAGAGTGGATAAAGCTGAGATGATGATATTTAGGGCAGGTGGAGGTGCTGTCCAAGGAGGGTGAGTTTGTCCATATGCAGTTTGCCACATGGGTGTAGGAAATAATTCCATCTTGGGCAGTGCCTGTGATAAGTGGGTACATAAGAGTTACAGTATTATTAGAAGGTAGGATTCAGAAACAAAATAATGGTGATTTTGTGTGTTTGGTGTGTAGGAGAGAGCATGCCAAGACAGAGATGCAGGAAAGGATTAAGCTTGGAGGAGTGTGTCTTTAGTGGTTGGAGGGGTTTTGTTATTTGTGGAACTTGATATGTGCTGGAAGTGGAGCTGGAGCTACCTCTGTAGGAGGGTAATTAGTGCTTTTACGCAGAATGTGTACAGTAGTGTGAATTGATCAGTAATGGAGGTGGAGAGTCATAGCTCAACGTACAGAGATTATCATTAGAATACAGTAAGACCTCACTATAACGGACTAATTGGGGCTCAGGCCAGTCCAAAATATGCGATTTTCCGATAAAAGTGACATCTGGACTTACCCCTGCTAATCCGGACTTTTTCCGATATATCAGACATTAGTCCGGATTGCATCAGTGGTTTTCACCACCATTGCAGTATTGTACTGTGTTATACCTTCACTACATTAATCAAATGATATAATAATACTGTACAGTGCACTGAAAAACATGTCTTTTACTTGTCTTATTGCGGTGAACATAGCTGAAGTGGTCAGGCAGTCCGGACTGTTTCCTGGCTATATCGGACTTTTTCTGATATATAGGAGTTTAGTCCGGTAGCTCCTCGAGTCCGATAAAAGCGAATTTCGGTCTACTGAAGTCCGTTATATCGAGGTTTTACTGTATATTGATAATCAAGGTTGGGTTGTAGAGCCAAAGTACTGTATTGGACTGGCTTTAACCTATGGATTGCGAGCCACAGCTCAGGCTGGGAAGCGCTGCGTTGCAAGCCACAGCTCAGGCTGGGAAGCGCTGCGTTGCGAGCCACAGCTCAGGCTGGGAAGCGCTGCGTTGCGAGCCACATCTCAGGCTGTGCTAACCTTCCACTGGCTGTGCATCATTGCTCACTACTCCATCCCTGTGCACACTTATGCATGGCGCTATGCAGTGACGGTGAGAGAGAAAGAGTTAAAAAAAAAAAATGATGCCTCGGATGTTTATCTTTAAGTTAATAATAAACAAAAACTAAGAAAAAATATATATATATTTTTTTTTCATTTTTTGCACACCACGGTGTGGGATAAAAAAGGTATTTGCACAACAATCCACGGGTTAAGGAGAGAGGGCAACATTTGGAAACTCCCCTTACTGTTGTTTGCAGATGATACTGAATTGTTAAGTGAAGATGAAGGGGAGCTGCAAGGCTTGGTGAACGAATTTTCGAGAGCATGTAAGTAAAAGAATCTAAAGGTGAATGCAAGGAATAGTCTTCTAGAGAAATGAAGTCACTGGATGCACAGTGATGTTGGATGATGAGGAAATGGAAAATATAAATGCATTTCAATACTTGGATAGTGTTATGAGTAAGGATGGAAGTTTGGAGGGTGAAGTGCTTGAAAGGGTACAACAAGGAATAAATAAATGTTGTTGATTCTTTGTAAGCAGTGATAAGAAACATGGAAGTGGGCAAGGAACTAAAAAAATGTTGCTGCATGACAGTATTGTGATATGAACTCTAAATGTATGAAAGTGAAGTTTGGACCTTGTTGGAGGGACAGAAGTCAAGAGTGAGAGCATTGGAAATGAGTTATTTGAGAGAAGCATGTGCAGTTACATGGAGAGAGAGACTGACAAATGAGGAAATGAAGGAGCGTTTGGCGTGGATGTGAAAGTGATAGAAAGCACTAGGAGAAATACATTGAGGTGGTTTGGCCATGTGGGAAGGATGGAGGGCAAGAGACTAATGAGGAGAGTGCATGTGAGTGAGGTGGAGGAGGAGGAGGAGAAGTAGGAGGAGGCCAAGGATGAGATGGAGGGATGGAGTGGAGAGGTATGTGAGAGACGGTGGTGTGAGCTGGGAGCAGGGCAGTGAAATGGCAGGGGACATGGCAACATGTAGGCGATTTGTTTGTGGCCATCCTTTATGGGATAAGGCATCTGGCAATAGTTAGATTCTTTTCCTTAATGAGGTACATAAAAAAAGTTGCTGGAAGGCAAGGCATTGGTATAGGGGTTTACATTGAAGTTCAGCTTTGCCATCCCTCAGAACAATAGTAGGTAGGA
>JAGKTI010024164.1:0-14497 GCA_018397915.1 Birgus latro | reverse complement strand
ACACGCAGCTGTGACAGGTGTGCAGGTGACACCGCCTGCCGGACGTGAGTTTAGGATGAAACGCGGACAGGGGGGAAAGAGTAGGGGTTCGATGGATTCTGTGTACAGCTGTGGGCAATAGGGAGATGGAATAAGGAAGGGAGGTTGAGAGAAAGAGATAACTGGAGGAAGGAGGAGAGAAGAGATAGAGGGAGAGGAGTGGTGCAGGTGGTGATTGGTCAATTTGTTTATGCACAAGACTGCTGGTTGGGTGTTATCCGATCGTGGGAGCGTGCGCTGAGTCTGCAGATCTGGTCCGGCTCGGCAACGGGTGAAGCAGGTGAGATGTGGGTGACGGCGTTGGATGAGTGGGTGAAGTCATCACCCACCTCGCAACCACATGACCCGCTAGCGAACATCGGCAACTTTCTGAGGCCAGACAGGAGTGGAGACCTCAGTTCAGACTAGAGCCTGGAGGAGAGCCCTAGTGAACAGCGAGGCAGGTGGACGCAGCCCGACGTATCCTGGTGCAGAGACGTCGCTGTATAGCCAAGAAGTAAAGTTCCAGGGAGTCAGCAATGAGAGCACTACTGGTAGTAAGTGAAAAAGTACATGCTTGTGTAACCGCGGGTACAACCGACTAGCAGTGCTATTTTATTTGTCTGTCGTCTGGGACTAGTACAAGGACTCCTAGTTAGAAATGGAGGGAGTCAAGATTTAAATGTTTAAATGTGTTTTTCTTGTACTGATGTAACAGTGAAATCATATATATGAGTGAGTAAAGAGTGCTATATATATAACAGCACTAGTGATTTTTTACAAGACTGGCTTTGCTTTATTAAAATAGTGTTAGTATTCAAGTGACTTAAGAGTAGACGTGTATGTGCGGTTTTTTGGCACATTTGCACGTGAAGTGAAATGAGGTGGGAATTACCTCAGAGTTATTTGTAGATTTTTGTAACTATTTTGTAATTAAAGCCTAGAAAAGCCATATTATTTTTTCACTTCTTCCAGTTCCCAGTTCTAAGTACATGTGTGTAGTGGCGTGTTAGTGAAGTCTCCCATGTCGCGCGTTGCCAGTGTCGAGGCGGATTTTACCATGTTACCATTCACTATTAAATACGGGAGAATATATTCCCGAGAAATACCATAACGACACCTGGGCAGCGGTGCAACAGAAAACTATATTTCTTGATATCCTTCAAGCAGCTTGGCTTCCTCAGTTTCATTCCGTGTCCTCTTGTCATTCTCTCATCCCATACAAATAGATCTTCTCTGTCAATTTTATCTACCCCAATCATGGTCCTGAACACTGCAATCATGTCGCCCCTCTCTCTCCTTTCCTCTAAGGAGGGCAAATCCAGCCTTTCCCGCCTTCCTCTGTACAACAAATCTGCGAGACTGGGGACCATCTTGGTTGCTGTTCTTTGTAATCTGTCAATCTTGTTTACATCTTTCTTTTTGTGTGGGGACCATACTAACTGCTGCATATTCTAACCTGGGGCGGATCATGTCCACTATCAATTTTTTCACCATCTCCTTATCCATGTAATGAAATGTTGCTCTTATGTTGGTCAAGAGTTTATATGTCTCTCTAACTATCTTGTTAATGTGTTTTTCAGGTGACAGACTATCCTGGACCAGCACTCCCAAATCTTTCTCTTCTCTCACTTTTGTAATTGGTTCAGTACCCATCAGATAATTCAGTGATGGCCTCTTTGTACTTTTACCCATTTCCAGTATTTTACATTTTTTCCGTTTAATTTCATTTCCCACATCCGGGTTCAATCATGTATCCTATCCAGCCCCCCTGCAGCATTATACAGTCCTCCTCAACCTCTACTTTCCACAAGATCTTTGCATCATCAGCAAACAGACTTGCATAACTGTTCACTCCATCTACCAAGTCATTTACATATATCAGAAACATTACTGGCGCCAACACCGAGCCCTGTGGGACATCACTTGTTACTTCCCTCCATCCAGATATCCTGTCCTTTATTACTGTCCTCATTTGTCTCTCTCAAAATGTCTCTCATACATTCCAGGAGGTTTCCCTTCAGTACTCTTATATTCTCTGATTTCGACATTAGCCTCTTATTGGGTACCTTGTTGAAGGCCTTCTCCAAATCTAAATACACACAATCCACCCAACCGTTTCTCTCCTGTAGAACGTCAGTTGCTCTTGAGTAAAAGCTCAGGTTGGAAACACATGAACTTCCACTTCTTAATCCAAACTGACTTTCAGTCAAAATTTTCATCTCTTCCAGATTTTTTATCCATCTGTCTTTCAGGATTCTCTCGCACAATTTTGCGACCATGCTGGTTGGGGACACTGGTCTATAATTCAGGGGTTCTTCCTTGTTTCCTCCCTTATAAATTGGTACCACATTTGCCCTCTTCCATTCCAAAGGCACTTTCTCCTCTTCCAGAGAACACACAATTAAACTTATTTGCCAGTTGTTCCCTGCATTCCTTCATTACCCAATTCCGTCCGGTCCTGGGGCTTTCCTTACGTCTTGAGTTTCCAGTAATTTATACACTTCCTGCACTTCCACTTTTATATCTTTTATCGCTACTTTTGTAGTCACTCAATCTCCCTCCACAAACTTCCTTTCATTAGTGAAAACCGATTGGAAACATTTGTTCATTATTTCATCTTGCATTGCTGCATCTTTATAGACCTTTCCTTTTACTTTCAGTCTGGTGATTCCTTCCTTTTATTTCAATTTGGAGTTGACAAATTTGTAAAACAGATTGGGTTGATCCTTACATTTGTCAATTATACCTTTTGAAAGTTCCTTTCTTCTTTTCTACGTATTCTTATATATTCATTTCTAGTTCTTTTATATTCTTCCTTCGTTCTGTTATTATCTCTCTTTCCCCATTTTTTCCATGCCATGGCCCTCTCTTTTTCTGCTATCATACACCTTCTGTAAACCATTTCTTTTTCCTGTTTTCTTTCTCCCTTACTCTTGGCACATATTTTTCCACCCCAAAATTACAGAGGTCTAGAAAGATATCGCACTTCCACTGTATCTCTCGTTTCTCAGAATTTTCTCCTATCTGCATTTTCAAAAAAATTTCTCATTTCTGCAAAGTTTGCTTTCCCAGAGTTGTATCTTCTTTGCCTATAAAGCTCGTCTCTTGGCACCACGTTCCCTATTATCATCTGGAACTCAGTGACTGCAGGATCACTTTTTCCTATAGGATACAGATATTTCAGAGATTCAGTTGCATCAGATTCTTTGGTTAGCAGTAAATCTAATCTTGCTGGTGTGTCATCACCTCTGAATCGTGTCTCTTCTTTGACCCACTGTGTCATTACATTATTCAGTGCTGTATTTAACAGTATAGTGCCCCATGAATCTTCACTGCCTCCTGAGTCCCATTCCTCCCAGTTCACCTCTTTGCAATTAAAATCACACACTAGAATTATAGTGTTGCTTTTCTCCATCACTTTCTTGTAGATTACTAACCATGTCTCACAGCATCTCCTAATATTCATTATCATTCCATTCTCTTGTGTTAGGGGGAACATATACCACTGCCATATCTCTCTTGCCATTCTCTCCAGTTTGTAATTTCATATTTATCACTTCGGCCCTACCCTCTCCCATTTCCACAGTATCTACACTTATGTTATTTTTCACTGCTATCATCACTCCTCCCATTTTTTATTTTCTGTCTCTTCTCCACAGTTTATTTGCCATCTCCCATATTAATATCAATATCCTTTCTTAACTTGGTCTCTACAAAGCACTTAACATCAGATTCATGTACCCTCACGAAATTGTTGATTTCTACCCTTGCTGATATTAAACCATCAACTTTAGTATATGCCACTTTCAAACTTTTTTCGTTGTTTTTTATATCTTCTCCTCTCCTTCTCACTGTTGGTGCTACTTCCTCAATTTCTGATCCATAACTCTCCAGTAAAACACTGTCTTCTCTTCCTCCATTCTCTGTTGGTTTTTCGCTTTTGCTTCCTTTACTAACTCCTTTTTTTTTTAGTCCTTTCTTCCTCATTTGCATCTCTCCTTATCCAAACATTTTTGAACCCCTCTTTGTCTGATAATTTCCATGTTCTATTGATGATTTCATTTACCATTACCTCGCCTCTATTTCCTCATACTGTCCTGACCTAATCACTTCTTCAGTCTCTTCTTGAGCTTCGTTGTTACCCTCCATAACTACTAATACATCCCTCCACTATCCGACATGATAGAGCCAAAGGCATGTCCGGATATTGGTCTTGTCCGGATATTGGCCCTGAAGCTCCTGCACTGGTCATTCATGACCCTAACCTAACCTAACCTAAATCAGAAAAACACATTCCTACCTCCCTACCGGACATGCATAGCACTTATTTAAGTCCCCTTTCACATAAATAATGCACACAAAGCATGACTTAATTGAATTTTAACCAAAAAATGATGATTTAGAGGTGAGTAAGGCATAGGTGCTCACAACTCGCCATTAAGTGTAAGTATCAGACATGGAAATCACTATGAAAATCACCCTTTCTCACACCATATGCATTAAATAATGGACACAAAGCATGAATTCATTGAATTTTAACCCAAAAATGATGATTTTGAGGTAAGTAAGGCATAGATGTTCATGAGTTGGCAGCTTAGTGTAAATAAGTATCGGACGTGACAGTCACTATGAAAATCATCATTTCTCACATCTTATGCACTAAAATATGGGATACAAAGCATCAAATAAATAAATTGTTACCAGAAGAAGAGTTATGTATGGCAAAGGTGTTCACTGTTCACCAACAGCACCAGTCATTCTTGACCCTAACCTAACCTAACCTAAATCAGAAAACCACCTACCTACCTCCCTCTCGGACATGCATAGCACTTAATTAAGACCCCATTCACATAAATAATTGGCACAAAGCATGAATTAATCGAATTTTAACCCAAAAATGATGAATTTGAGGTGAGTAAGGCAGGGGTGTTCACGAGTTGGCAGGTTAGTGTAAGTAAGTATCGGACGTGGCTATCACTATGAAATCATCATTTCTCATATCTTATGCACTAAAATATGGGATACAAAGCATCAAATAAATAAATTGTTACCAGAAAAAGAGTTAGGTATGGCAAAGGTGTTCACTGTTCACCAACAGCACCGGTCATTCTTGACCCTAACCTAACCTAACCTAAATCAGAAAACCACCTACCTACCTCCCTCCTGGACATGCATAGCACGTAAGACCCCATTCACATAAATAATTGGCACAAAGCATGAATTAATCAAATTTTAACCCAAAAATGATGAATTTGAGTTGAGTAATGAAGTTCACGAGTTAGCAGCTTAATGTAAGTAAGTGTCGGACGTGGCTATCACTATGAAAATCATCATTTCTCATATCTTATGCACTAAAATATGGGATACAAAGCATCAAATAAATAAATTGTTACCAGAAAAAGAGTTAGGTTCACCAACAGCACCGGTTATTCTTGACCCTAACCTAACCTAACCTAAATCAGAAAACCACCTACCTACCTCCCTCCTGGACATGCATAGCACTTAATTAAGATCTCATTCACATAAATAATTGGCACAAAGCATGAATTAATCGAATTTTAACCCAAAAATGATGATTTTGAGGTGAGTAAGGCAGACATGATTATTACTTAGAAAATCACCTTTTCACAGTCTATGCACTCAAATATGGGACACAAAGCATGAAGTAAATAAAATGTAACCAGAAAAATTATGATTTAGAGGTGTGTGGGGCAGAAATGTTCACCAGTTGACTAGATAGTGAACGTATGTAAGAGACATGGTAATCACTGAGAAAATCACCTCTTTCTCAGCCTGTGGACTCAAAAATGGGACACAATGCATGAAGTAAATAAAATGTAACCAGAGAATGAGGATTTAGAAGTGATTATGGAAAATATTTAGCAGTTGACATTGTTTACTTACAGTCCATGATTGTTGTTTACCCTCATCTAAGGTTTTTACAGTAGTCATAATTGCTCTTGAAGCATGTCCAGTAATCCAGTGTTTAACTACACTTAATCCTTACCACTGTGACTTTTGATTATTTAAACAAGAATGAAAATACCACAAACGAGCATACAGCCATCCACTGTTCACGGGAGTTGAGACAGAACTAGTAGGAGGGAGATTGAGTGGGAAGGGAGCTAGTCGGTGCGGGCGGGAAATTCAAACTGACGCGGTCGGAAAAAATCGGATTTTTTTTTTTTTCAGTTTGGGGGTTTCGGCCATTAGCCCACGATGTCCGAATAGTGAGGTGTCCGGATAGTGGACGTCTGTATAGTAGAGAGATTACTTGTATTTCTTTAACCTTACTCAGTTCTCTTTATCTTTTTGATCTTACTGTCATACCTTTTTCTTTTACTCCTGAAATTATTACACATTTTTTTTATCTGCTGCATCCCTGACTGAAGATTCTCTACATCTCAGTATCCTAGCCACTTCCTTCTCCACCTTTTCCTTGCTTTGTTGTTCTATTACCTTTTTCAAATTTACATTTCTTTCCTCCTGAATTTTCTTCCACCCCTTATGTTGCTCATTGATTTCCTTAATATCCTCATCTTGCATCCATGATTTTGAGTCATATTCATCTAGTTTACTTCTCATTCTGTAGTTCTTGTGAATCATACAAATTTTACTGCTTGGCTGACTTGTTTATTATTCAGGATTACTGCATTCGTGCTTATCAAAGAAGTTATATGCACTCATTCCATGCTGATGATTTCAGTATTTTTTTCCCTTTATTGTTGATGACAGATGATACTTTCATAAATGGTGTCACACTGCATTTCTTTAATGACAATGCACCGAAAGCAATTCTTGGAGAAATATGCGTGACACTGGGTGAAAGGTTTTCACATGTTGATTAGGGTAGAAGTTTTTGCCTGGTTGGTGTTGGGGGCACTCAAGGTTGTGGTAGTCCTAGGGTGGATAATATTATAGGGGTATTGGGGGGGAGCAAAACTTCTCAGTTAGGTTAGGTTAGGTTAGAATGGACTGATGTGTCCAGTTGGCGAGATTGTATGTAAACACACTGCCCTGGGTGGCTTAAGGCAGACATAATCGTAATAACCTGTATTTATATATATATTTTTTTAATGATTAATATGGGGCTCCCAGAACCTGACTTCCAATTTACGTGAAAATATTTGTCACGTTTTGGCACGAATTTGCTTCATCACGAGGTTCTGGATAATCTATCTTGTGTTGTATTAAGACTGTACTGTATTGTATGGTAGTGAGACCTGGGCAGCAAAGGAAGAGTATATTTGTAGGCTCAGACATACAGAAATGATAATGAGTAGGTAGATGTGTAGTGGATCCATGAATGTGAGGCCTTGGGGGAGGGGGGGGGAAGCTTGGTTTATGATTGAAGAGTTGAGAGGAGGGATGGGACTGGAGTGTACTGGTGTCATGATGAGGAGAGTTAGATTGAGATGGTTTGGGTATGTGGAGAGGTTGGCAGATGACAGATGGGTGTGGAAAGTGAGAGGTGTGAACATCAGAGGTAGGGTTGCAAGCTTCAGACCTAACAAGACCTGGGATGAGGTCATTGAAGTGTATCCTCAGGGATATGGGACTGAATAGGAAGGCTGCCAGATATCAAGCAGTGTAGAGGGCCACCATTATGTGGCCATGGCTGATGCATGCAAGCATGTTGGAGCTTTTATAAACAATACAATACAAACGATACATAGACAGGTAACGTATGTGGCTGAACCATCCCAACAGTGAGGGATGGTTTGGATGTTTTAGATTCCGCTCTTTTCTGATATCCTCATAAAAAATCTGAAGAGCTAAAGCTTTGAATATTGCACACTTAATAGCCAAAGGATAGAAATACATTTTGGCACTAAGGATTTTTAATTGCTCTAAATACTTTTTTTTAAATATATTTTTTTAAGCGACCAAGTCTCACTGCTTCCCCCTACTTTCTTTTGTCGTAATTCTTTATAGTAACTTCATACTCCTCCCCCGCCCCAGGTGTGCTTGAGCACTATGGTCAGCGTGCAGTGAGTCACAGCCAGAGTGTCCTTGGGTCTGCCTTAGAGCTGGGTTGGAGGTTCCTTGAGATTCACCTCATGAAGATAGTGCTTGGATCAGTCATGTTGCTTGCTTGTTATGATGTAAGTACTTTACAGAAAATTATCTTTTAGTAACCTCATCCATGTTTTAAGATGTCACTGCATTATGATTATTAGAGCCTGATAATTTTGGGGCAGTGTTGCTTGTTTGAAATGATATACTGTACTTGTTTGATGGAAATTTATTTATTAATTTTTTTTAGATGTGTTGCTTGTTTTCTCACCACAATATGAGTAAAAGGACTTGATAATTTGTTTTGACATATATGTGCTGTACTTTATTTTAGAGTTTTACTGATGTACATGTGGAACCTGTCAAGTAGGGGAAAAAAAAAAAAAGACATTGGTATCATCTGATTGGATGCAGAGGACACTTTTTAGCTGCTGAGCTGTTTTAGGACTCAAAATGTTAACTTGTGTTTAGCTTCATTGGAGGTCAATGTAAGTACAGTAACGACCTGGTATACGATCATCTGGTATGTGATCGATTGCAATAGCAGTCGATTAAAACTTAAACGGTATGCTCAGTTTTGGGTTAACAATTGCAAAAATCACCTATACAGCACAATTTTTGTGATGGCCATGTATAATGATCCCATGTGGATGCACTGCCGTGCCTCCCTTGTTATTGGCACAGATAACATGACTTTCATAAGATGCTGTCGATATGCAAATCCCATTGATACCAATTTTCCAGTGGGTGCATTTTTATGAGGTCTGTTCAGAAAGTATCCGACTTCATTTTTTTTTTTTCTCACCAACCAGCTGGATTATAGGGGTGGGGTTTTGTAAAGTGCAATGCAGGTCCTTTGTGCGTATGCGTGATTAATGTCAGCCGCCATAAGTGACTCAGTGGCTGGCAGTCAGCCTGTGTTGATAGTCAGTCATCTTAAACTCGTTGCTCTCCTGCGCATGTCATGATGACCAAAAAAGTCGAACAACATTATCGCATCAAATTGTGCCAAAAACTAGATGATACTTAAGTTGAAACTATCAGGAAAATTCAGCAAGTTTTTGGGAACAATGCCATGAAGGTAACACAAATAAAGGAGTGGCACAGTCTCTTAAAAAATGGTCAAATGTCAGTCGAGAACAATCCATGTCCGGGGAGGCCATCAACAAGCAGAAGTACTGAAATGTGAAGAAGTCTGGGATTTGGTAATTGGAAATAGTTAGTTGACTGTCAGAGAAATTGCTAATGGAATCAGAACCAACGATGGATCAGCACATGAAACTTTAATGGATGATTTACGCTTGTGAAACGTTGCCACCAACTTCATTCCAACGCTCCTTTCACGTGAACAACAAGCTCTGCAAATGAACGATGCTCAAGACATGTTGGAGTGTGCAAATCGTGATCCAGACTTTCTGAAGACTTATCACTGGTTTTGAGACTTGGCTGTACGGGTACGACCTAGAAACCAAAGCACAGTCATCCCATTGGACGCATGCAGGGTCACCTTGGCCAGAAAAACACGACAGGTTTGCAGCAAGGTGAAATGCATGTTGACAGTTTTTTTCATCTATGGTGGTGTTGTGCATCGTGAATACACACCAGAAGGTCAGACTGTTAACAAACATTACTACTTCGACATTATATGTCATCTTCATGACACAGTTCGGTGTTTGAGACCAGACCTTTGAAAAGTGGAAAGTTGGAAGCTGCACCATGACAATGCCCCTGCCTATTCTTCTCAACTGATTCAGGAATTTTGGGCCAAGCACAACATCCCACAGGTCCTGCAGGTTCCCTGCTCACCAGACATGGCTCTGTGTGACTTTTGGTTATTCCCCAAGCTCGAAAGTCCACTGAATGGTTGTCAGTTTGAGACAAGAGCAGAGATCATGACGAATTCGACGAACCACCTGCTGGAGATACCGAAAATGACTTTGAAAAATGTTTCAGACAGTGGAAAGAACACTTGGCTTCATGTGGTAAGTCAGAAGGGGCCTACTTTGAGGGGGATTAGTGTCCCAGCTCAACAGGTTAACTATGTATTTTTTTGGAGCCCAAGGTCTGATACTTTCAGACCAGACCTTGTATGATCATTGTATAATTCTTGTGAAGCCATTCATATGTTATGTAAACTTGATTTTTAACGATTAAAAAGGCCCATTCCCATATGCATACCATTCCAGCAGAGGCCTATCCCATCTGCACTGAATGCTTCTTCAGCCAAAGGAATTAAGAATATTGTTATGAAAGGTGGGAGTTAGATACGTAAATGGAAATGAACTGAGATGAAAGCAGGTGACCAGCTACATAACACAAAGGAGACAGGGTAGCACCACCATTGTTCTTATTCATGTAAACATTTTGTTATTTTCCATAGGAGGAGCTATAGGCACTGGGAATATATACAGTAATCTTCCCACTATCCGATGTAATAGAGCCAAAGGCATGACCGGAAAGTGGTCTTGTCCGGATAGTGTCCCTAAACTTCCAGCACTGGTCATTCATGACCTTAACCTAACTTAACCTAAATCAGAAAATCACCTACCTACCTCCCTACCGGACATGCATAGCACTTATTTAAGTCTCCTTTTCACATAGATATTGCACACAAAGCATGAATTAATTGAATTTTAACCAAAAAATGATGATTTAGAGGTGAGTAACTCATTGGTGCTCACAACTTGCCAGGAAGTGTAAGTATCGGACGTGGAAATCACTATGAAAATCACCCTTTCTCACATCGTATTCATTAAATAATGAACACAAAGCATGAATTAATTGAATTTTAACCCAAAAATGATGAATTTGAGGTAAGTAAGGCATAGGTATTCGTGAGTTGGCAGCTTAGTGTAAGTAAGTATCGGACATGGCAATCACTATGAAAATCATAATTTCTCACATCTTATGCACTAAAACATAGGATATAAAACATCAAATAAATAAATTGTTACCAGAAAAATGATGATTAAGAGTTAGGTATGGCAAAGGTATTCACTGTTCACCAACAGCACTGGTCGTTCTTGATCCTAACCTAACCTAACCTAACCTAAATCAGAAAACCACCCACCTACCTCCCTACCGGACATGCATAGCACTTATTTAAGACCCCATTCACACAAATAATGGCACAAAGCATGACTTAATCGAAATTTTAACCAAAAAATGATGATTTTGAGGTGAGTAAGGCATATAGGTGTTTGCCAGTTGACTACACAATGAACGTATGGAAGAGACATGATTATTACCGAGAAAACCACCTTTTTTCACAACCTATGCACTCAAATATGGGACACAAAGCATGAAGTAAATAAAATGTAACCAGAAAAATAATGATTTAGAGGCGAGTAGGGCAAATTATGTTCACCAACAGCACCGGTCATTCTTGACCCTAACCTAACCTAACCTAACCTAAATCAGAAAACCACCTACCTACCTCCCTACTGGACATGCATAGGACTTATTTAAGACCCCATTCACATAAATAATGAGCACAAAGCATGAATTAATCGAATTTTAACCAAAAAATGATGATTTTGAGGTGAGTAAGGCATAGGTGTTCACCAGTTGACTACATAATGAACGTAAGAAAGAGACATGATTATTACTGAGAAAATCACCTCTTCACAGCCTATGCAGTCAAATATGGGACATAAAGCATGAAGTAAATAAAATGTAACCAGAGAATGAGGATTTAGAAGTGATTATGGAAAATATTTAGCAGTTGACAGTGTACTTACATGTCCATGATGGTTGTTAACGAATATTACCCCCACCTCTAAGGTTTTTACAGTGGTCATAAATGCTCTTGAAGCATGTCCAGTAATCCAGTGTTTAACTACACTTAATCCTTAGCACTATGAATTATGATTGTTTAAACAAGAACGAAAATACTGCAAATGATCCGACAACTGTTCACTCTTCATGGGAGTTGACAACTAGCAGGAGGGGGAGCGCGGGAAGGGAGATGGTCGGCACACATGGGAAATTCAAACTGACGCGGTCGAAAAAATAGATTTATTTATTTATTTTTTTTTTGGGTGCAATTTTTGGGTATTTTGGGGTTTCAACCTTCAGCCTACAATGTCTGAACAGTGAGGTAACCGGATAGTGTTCGTCCGGAAAGTAGAGAGATTACTGTATATAATTTTTTCATTTAGTAGAAATGTGGGTGAGATGTGTAAATAGATGTGAGTAGAGCCGAGTACAGGTGACTAGCTACCCACCTATGTAACACAAATGAAACTGATTGGCACTGCCAGCGTACATGTTTGTGTATGCATTTTATTATTTTCCACAGAAGGAGCTAGAGGTGCTGAGAATATTTTATGTATTAGAAGTGAGAGTGAGATATATAAGTTAGATGGAAATAAGCAGAGCCAAAAGCAGGAGACTAGCTACATACATAACAAAGGCGACAGGCTGGCACTGCTAGTGTTAATATTTAAATAAACATTATAATTTTCCAGAAGGAGCTACAGACACTAAGAATATTTTGTTATTTTTTAACAGTTAAAGTGAGGTGCATAGATAGAAATGGGCAGAGTCATAAGTAGGTGACTGGCAGGTTGGCAAGATGCTCCCAGTGCCCATTTTGGAAATAATTTATAAGTACTGTAATCCTTGGCTGGAAAAAAAAAAAATGTCAGTCTCAGCAGTGAGGGACTACTGCAACTTTTTTTGTGAGAAATACTGAAACTTGTGACTTGGAAAACATGTCAGGTAAGGGTGCTAACCCCAGTTGAAAGTGTGATGCCACTGAGACCACCAGGGGAAAGACTAAAAGGGTAAGACATAGCCTTTCCCTTGATGTTAAATTGGACATTGTTAAGCACCATAAGGATGGACGTTGGATGGACAAGATTAAAGATGCTCATAAATTTTCCCACTGCATCTCTACATTGCACTTCTGCTGCATCACCGCATTGCTCTTCCGCTATTTCATCGTATGGCTCTCCTGCAACCTCATTACATCTCTCCCCACCCGTCAAACTGCCACGCCCTCCCTTGGCCTCACCACTTCATTCTCCCCCTTGCTCATCACTTTCTTCAGACAACCTGGAATGATCACCCAGGCCCTCTTGCCCCCCCCCCCCCAGCTTTGGTGATGACTCAGACCAACATTCTACAGGTGGGTGGCAGAAATGTTTTTTGAGATTTTAGATTACATGAACCATAACCTCCATTGTATCCCCACTGAAACCATATTAAATTGACATCCATTCACAGTCATTTGGTATGCAGTCGGTTCTTACTTGATATAACCAGATCGTAAATCAGGTCATTACTGTAGCAAAACTTTATGCAGTAGAAATATGGTGAACAGTTTTTACCTAAATTTTAATGACACTTCTTTGTATCTTACAATACCCTGCTGAATTTCTTAAATGATCAGTATACCCAGCTTTTCAGACATCACATTCTGTTCATTGATGTTTGTGCTCAGCACCACTTGGCAAATGGAACCCAGACTCACAATAGATCATCTCTCCATTAGTATCCCTATAGGAACACAGTCCAAACCAGAGTGATCATGCCTTACACATACAAACTACAAGAGAGCATACAGTTCAAAATTTGCTGATGAAACAGAAGAGCACTTCAGTAAACTGAACACCTATTGCCAACATTAACTGGCACATTACAAACTTCAGTAACAGTATAACCAACAAAGACAAACACCATATTCCATGAGGCAGCAGAAGACATTACAACCCAAACTTTACACCAGAGATTGCCCACTGCATAAGAGTGTGTGAGAGACTTAAACACAACCCAACTCTCCCACACAGACACCATCACAAGGCTCCAAGAATTAAACAGTGAGATCAGCAACAAAACTGGTACAGAAACAATGGAAAACTGGAAGACCTTTGTAAAAACACTTTGTGACTCCACAGACACCTCTCAGCTCTACAAAACACTTAACAGTATCACAAAATCACAAACATGCACCACCAAAACCAACACCAACATCACATCCAACACCCAACACATCTATTCCTACAAAGAACAAGCAAACATACATGTTAATCACAGTGCCAACATAAGTCACTTAATATCATTATGCACTGAAAGAAACCCTGTCAGCATTGGAAGTCTTTCCACTTGACCACACTGCAACCTGCTTCACTCCAGAACAGAAATGCAACATCGTTGAAAAAAATAATATAACATCGCAGGACCAGATGACATCAGCAAATTACACCTGAAGTGTTTAGAACCACAGGCATCCAGGCCTCACAAATTTCAGCAACTACTCATAGGGGGGAGGCAGTGGCTGAATTGTTAGAGAGGTTGCCTGCAACCCAAATGGTCGCAGGTTCAGATCCCAGCTAGGACAGGGAACAGCTTAAGGATTTGAATTTCACAAAAGCAGACTTTACTGATCTTCCAGAAGATCCGCCGACATGTCATAAAAATCAGTCTATCTATCTATAGCCCGATGCCTTAATCCCGC
>JAGKTI010024163.1:0-14497 GCA_018397915.1 Birgus latro | reverse complement strand
TAAATTCTAAACAGTACCCAGTATTTATTTCACTCTATATTAAGAACTAAACTTAAATGTAATCACTGTAATAGACTGCAGTGTAACACCTTTCGTTAGAGGCAGCAGATTCGTCGGCAGTTTGTTTTGTTTTGGAGACAGAGGTGGTGGAGGTGGGTGAGTTCACACTTTAACGTAAATTCTAAACAGTACCCAGTATTTACTTCACTCTATATTAAGAACTAAACTTAAATGTAATCACCGTAATATACTGCAATGTAACACTTGCAGTAATAATAGTACTGAACTTTAATCATGATCACTACACTAAGTCACCCGCGCACATTTTTTTTTTTTAGCTTCATTCCTTTACGACTAGAGGTGCCAGTATCGCTTCTTTTAAGCTTTGGACCTTCCATGGCAAGGCAGAAGGCAAAAGGAGAGCACTGCTCAGCACTGGATGACAGTAAGAACGGCGCAACTACCGTCTCCAAAAGCAAGCTGCAGACTGGGGCCACGTATCCGCCTGGCACCATTTCTCCCCCTACTTTCGCATTTCGGCCTACTTTCATACGTGGTCTCGGCCTGAGTTCGGCTAACCGAAGATTCCGACTTCTAAAAGTTCGACTTATGGAAGGTTTACTGTATATTCATATATATATATATATACACTATATATATATATAGTACTCCCTCATTTATCCGGACACAACAGAGCCAAAGGCATTCTGAGTAGTGGCAACATCCAGATTATGAACACTATTCCCCTACCATACCCAGACCCTACCTATACCCACCTCCAACCTGTACCTAACCTATTTGTACAGTACCTCTGCTTAATTTGGCACTGTTTTCTGGTCACTCAGGCATAGTTAGACATCTAAACACACACAAGGATATCAAAAGTAATGGTGAAAACCATGCGGGAAAACCACTGAAAACCGGACTTGAAGCGGTGGCGTCTTTGCTGTGGGTCTACCCCCCAGAGGCTGTCAAATCAGAGGAGGAGGACAGCATGGAGGCTAACCACTGCAAACTCTCCCAGCCCCTCATGGGGCCTAAGAACCTGATAGTAGCTTTGGTTGCCAGGGCAAGTATCACATCTCTCAACACAACACATACAACAACACTGTTTTTTCTACACCGAGAAATGACTCCACAGCAGTCATTTCTTGAAGACTTCTTCAAGCCAGTGACACTGAAAGCAATCCAGGACCCATCAACAAATACATATGTCCAGCATGCTCAAAACCTATCACTTCGAGCCAACAGACAAAGGGTTTAGTTCAGTGCAACTCCTGAAAGAACTGGACCCATTCATTACACATGCACAACACTTGCATCCAGATAATATTACACAAACGACTGGACCTGCTCCTTGTGCTTCTTCCTCCCACTCACTAACCCCACCCCACCAACCCCACTACTACTTCCTTCACACCTCCACAGCCTAACCCACCAATCCTTCCCACACCTCCCAATCCCCCCAACCCCTCCCATTCCACCCAAGTCTAATTCAGCCCAACCCTTATCTTCATCACAACCTTCTCCTACCCCTTACCTTCCACCCATAGCCGCACCTCCCCCCCCATGCAGCAGCACCCAACACACACCATACACACAACATAAACATTCTTCAAATAAACATAGATCACATACACAAAAAAACAAGAACTCACACAATTCAACAAACAACAAAACTATACACATTGCCATCTTACAAGAAATAAAACTATGTAGAACACAAAAAACACCCACATTTCATAATTTCACCACCACTAGACATGAACGGGCTGACGGCAGTGGTGGTGGATTTATCAACCTGGTACACCAATCCATCAATTTTTCAGATACCAGTGCACACACAAAGTCACTTCTCCCTCCACATGACACCAAAACAGAAATACAATCAATTAAAGTACGCAGTGGTAACAAATCACACATAACAATCACCAATACATACATTCCCCCCCCAGTCATCCCCCACAGTACCACACAATTACTCTCCTCAGATACACCACATCACTAACAAGTCAACAACTCTGACACAGACAGAGGGCTGGTACTACAATCCTAAACAGATAATCTTTTCATACTCAATAATCTCCAACAACATACCTATATCCCACACCACACCCTCTTCTTCCTATCATCCCCAGAGATCACCTTTTGCTCCCCAAACCTCGTCCCCACAACATCCTGGAAAACAGTCAAAACCCTTGGCTCTAACCACCTCCCAGTCATCATCACACCAAAACCAGAATCACCCAAGTTGGCCACAGACACACATACACTAATTATAAGAGAGCCAACTGGGAGGCCTTCACTACAGAAACAGAACAACACTTTGAAACATTAAACAGTACATCCATCACCAACATCAACACCTCTGTGCACACTTTCAATACAATTATTCAAAACGCAGACAAAAGACACATCCCTAGAGGCACCAGAAAGAGAGAGAACCCCAAATTCACACCAGAAATTCAAGGCCTCATCAGTCAACGTGACACACTATGATACTCCCCAACACCCAATACACAAGACACCGTACAACAAATACAAGAACTCAACACTCAAATAAACCCTAAAATATCAGAACAGCAAACACTAAACTGGAATAATTATTTCCAAACAACTGATCACAAAATAAATACCAGCAAACTCTACAAAACACTAAACAGCATCACACTCTCCAACAGCAACACTACACAATCACACACTGGCATCACAACAACAGACACCATACTCTCAAACAAGCAAGCACTCTTATCAATCACTTTCACGTGTCAGCCATTTAAACCCCCATCACGACAACTGACATGTCACTCGACGCAAGAGACAGTTCCCCACAGACCCAGACTTTGCATCTTTCACTTACGATCAGACAAAGCATATCATTAGCAACCATAAGCACTCATCTGCCTGCGGACCAGACAATGTAAGGTCACTTGCCCATACAACATTTGGACACAACAAAGAAACCACCACCACACTATATACACAATATATACATTCAGTGATGAATTATGCAAGCCCTACTTGTGTTTCTACCTTCACTAAAACACACTATAACACTCTACAGACCATACAGAACAAGAACCTAAAAATAATCACAGGCTGCACTACTACTACACCCACAGACCACTCACACCAAGAAACCAAAGTCCTCAAAGTCAAGGATCATCTAGACATAAGAGGCACACAAATTCTCGCCGCAGCCTCCACAAACCCACACCATCCACTACACTACATGGCAGCACATACACACACAGCAAGGAACATCAAAACATCACCCATCACACTCATACACAAATACTGTTATCTCTCCCCGCTTGCCTGGCTCAAACCAGCTTCCAGAAGCATATCCATGCTCAAATCACTCGCCGCTCCATTCAGCCACAAAGACAACACAGAGCCGCATGCACGGCCTCCTGATATCCACCATTCTGAATCTTATCTCCCTCATGAGGACAGGGTCCACCTGGCCAGGATGAGATGTGGGCATCATTCAGCCCTCTTGAGTTATCAGAAAAGGCTGGATGACTCCGTCACCGACACCTGTCCAGGATGCAACACAGTACCCCATACTATTAAGCACATTATGGAAGACTGCACTGCACACAATCACCTGTGCCAACAACAAAACATGCACTCCTTGAGAGCTCTGTGGGAAAGCTCAGCCTCAGCCGTGGCCTTCCTTAGGGACTCCAGAACTGTTCGGCCAGATTGCCTAGGGAACAACTACAGCTACTACTACTACTACCATTGAAAACCAAAAAACACCCTTCCTATACACAACTGTGTGTACAGTACCCCTCCTTATTTTGGTAGTGTTTTCAAGTCATTCTGGCATCTTCTGACATCAAAACATACAGAGGATTATCCAAAATCATTTTCAACACCAAGAGAACCATGCAAAAAAAAACAAAAAACACCCTACCTAAACACTACTGTATGTACAGCACCCCTCCTTATTTTGGCACTGTATTCCAGTCATTCTGGCATAATTTGCCATCTAAACATTCATAGGATTATCCAGAATAATTTTCAACACCAATATACACATGAAAAAAAAAAAAAAACACTGCAGTACAGTACCCCTCCTAATTTTCACACTGTTTTTGGGTCATTCTGGCATACTGTGACCTCAAAACACACATAGGAATATCCTAAATAAATTTCAGCACCAGGAAAACTATAACAGAAACCTAAAGTTACTTGTCGAAAAACATTCAGTTGGGATACTTACCACAAGGTGCACCGCCCCCATGCGTCATACCCCGACACCTACAGCAGGTGTAGAATTGTCCCGTGTAGTCTAATGGCAAACAGCAGCATCTAACAAAGGCGGGAAATGAGCTGCTGGTGGTGGTGGTGAGAATGGGCTGGCAATCGTGGGGGTCGCAGGCTTGAAGAACGAGTCGATCCTGGTCTGACAACAGGACTGACGATTCTGCCGGAGGATTACAGCATCCTGGACTCCTCAGAGCTCCATTGTCAGGTGAAGCAGCACCAACTCCCTGTCACAGTGTGGGTGCTCGGCATACTTCAGCACCCCCGCCAAGTAACCACAGAGGACACTGAGAAGAGGGACTGAAGGAGTTGTGAAGGGCTGCAAGTCAGAATCCTCATCCTTGTCCTCGTCGGTTCTGCTGTCCTATTCCATGCCCGCAGAGGCAGCAGTGGCGACTTCCTCATCAGACATGGTCTGGTAACCAGGATAGCTGCCGTCGTCATACAGCCAATTCCGCACGTCAACAACATCCATCTGCTCTCCTGCTGTTCTAAGGTGACTGTGGAAATCATCCACGTCAAACCCCTCAAAGTTGTACTCGGCATCAATTCCCTGCAGGAGACGAGACCCACTGCTTTCAAGGGTTTTGACGGAGACTTCTTTCCACGCATCTGCCCAGTTGAACAATGCAGAGTTCAGATTGTAACGCCAAAGATTCTGCAAGGCCTGCTCCCCATGTATGTCCTCGACCATGTCCTCGTCCACCAGCAACACCATCACCTTATTCAGAAACCTCCATCAGTACAGTCTCTTTGCAGCCATGATAACATCCTGGTCCATTGGTTTAATCAGAGCAGTCATATGAAATAACAGAAACATGCACCAAATCAGCCCGTCAGAAGCAACGAAATCCTTCTCGGATGGATGTGTGGGGGCACTGTCCAGAGCAGGAGTGCCTTCACAGGGTCAAGAGCAATTCCAAGGACCTCTGTTTGATAACGGATAACCACCTCCTTGACGAAACGTCTGTGGAACCAATCTCTGAAGATCTTAGTGGAAAACCAGGCCTTCACAGAATGTTACCACACAACAGGCAGGCTATCCATCAACCCACGGAGATAATGTGGCTGATTTGCATGCAAAACAACAACGGGTTTGAGGCAGGGTGTCCTGTTAGCATTGGCACTGCCCAAAACAGAGAGACACGATGTTTAGACAGCTACTGACCAGGCACAGTCTTCTCCTTTTCCTCAGCCAAGGTGTTGGTGGGCAAGAAGCAGTAGAACAGACCAGTCGAGCAGGGCAGTACTCCCAAGGTGGATGGAAGGCTGATGACAGGGAGAGCTGGAGCTCCCGTTTCATCAGCATTCAGGACTTGTTCCTGACCATCCCCCTTTGCTGAACAATTTCAGTGTCTCAGTAACACAGAGAGTAGTCCAGCATGGTCTCCAATACAAGTTTCTCTAACTGTCAACAACAAACTACATGCACACTACACACTACACTTCCTTTTCAAAATTAATTATGAAAATGGCACACAAAAATCTTGCCTCGGAGTCCCGGGGGGGGGGGACCATAGATGCCCCCACCATCCGCCCCTCTCCCGGTGACGACTCAAAGAGCTGCCTGTAACCACTGTCTGACTCACTCCTTCTTCATTTCTGTAACATTCGCAGCCTTTCCTCTAACTTTCGCTCTGTTGAACACCACCTCTTCTCTAAACCTCACCTTCTCTTTCTCTCTGAGACTCAGCTGTCTGAGACAACTGACAGCAAACCCTTTTCTGTATCCTCCTACTTTCTCTATTCTCATTTCAAAGCCAAAGGTGGCTGTTGCGTATATGAATGCAACGATCTATCTTGTTCTCGTGTTCCTGAACTTGAGTCTTCTGAATTCTCTACTCTCTGGCTTCGGCTCTCCTGTCATACTCTGACTAAGTATATCTGTGCTGTTTACTTATCTCCTAATTCTACTGACTATCAAAAATTCTTTGACTATCTTACTTCTACGATGGAACACATTCTATCCATTTCTCCTTTCTCTGAAATCTCCATTCTAGGAGATTTCAATGTTCACCACCACCTTTGGCTCTCCTCTCCTTTCACTGATCCACCTGGTGAACAAGCCAACATCTTTTCTATCCTTAATGACCTAGGGCAGCTTGTACAGCACCCTACCCGTATCCCTGACCGCCTTGGAGAGAGTTCCAACATACTTGACCTTTTCCTAACAACTAATCCTTCTCCTTACACTGTTAATCTTTTCCCTCTGTTGGGCTCCTCCGATCATAACCTTATTACCTTAACCTGTCCTATTGCTCCAGTACGGCCTGTGGACTCTCCAAAGAAACGCCGCCTGTGGCACTTTGGAGCTGCAGATTGGGAGGCCCTCAGGCAGTACTTCTTTGATTTTCCTTGGAATGATTATTGTTTCCATGGCCGGGAGCCATCTGAGTGTGCCTTGCGCATTACGGAGGTTATTCTCTCGGGCATGGAAGCATACATTCCTTTCTCATATCCTCTGACTAATGCAAGCAAGCCTTGGTTTAATCACGCTTGTTCTAATGCTGTCCGCAACAAGGAGAGGGCCTATAAGAGGTACCGGAGCCAACCCACCCCTGAATCACATCTTTTATATATTTCTGCCCGGAATCGTGCTAAGTCTGTTCTTCGCTCTGCTAAGAATAATTTCATCCGTGCTAAATCTTCTCAACTCTTCAACTTGAATTCTTCTCGCTGCTTCTGGCACCTTCCCAAAAACCTTTCTAACAACTTTACCTCATCATCCTTCCCTCCTCTTTTCTACTCTGATGGCTCTGTAGCTATTTCTTCAACTGATAAAGCAGATCTCTTCGCTCAGACTTTCTCCTCCAATTCCACCTTATATGATTCCGGTGCTATTCCTCCATCACTTCCCCAATCTGACTTCCTCTTGACTGACATTAAAATTTCTTCAGCTGATGTATTTTCTGCCATCACTGGCCTCAATACTAACAAGGCATATGGTCCTCATGGAGTCCCTCCTGTTGTCCTCAAAAACTGTGTTTCTGTGCTTACACCCTGCCTAGGTAAACTCTTTCGCCTTTGTCTATCAACTTGTACCTTTACTTCTTGCAGGAAGTTTGCACTCATTCAGCCAGTCCCAAAGAAGGGTGACCATTCCCAACCCTCTAACTATCGTCCAATTGCTTTAACATCCTGTGTCTCAAAAGTTTTCGAGTCAATTCTTAACAGAAAAATTTTAGAGCATCTTTCCTGTCACAACCTTCCTTCTGATCGTCAGAATGGATTCCATCAGGGACGCTCCACTGGCGATCTTCTCACCTACCTTTCAGACTCCTGGTCATCCTCCTTTCGGGACTTTGGTGAAAGCTTTGCCATTGCACCTGACATCTCAAAGGCTTATGATCGAGTCTGGAATAAATCTTTAATTTCCAAACTGCCCTCCTACGGTTTCTATCCTTCTATCTGTGCCTTCATCTCTAGCTTCCTTTCTGGTCATTCTATAGCCGATGTTGTAGACGGCCATCATTCTTCTCCTAGACCTATTAACAGTGGTGTTCCTCAGGGCTCTGTCCTATCACCAACTCTCTTCCTTTTATTCATCAATGACCTTCTAAGCTGTACCTCTAACCCCATCCACTCATATGCTGATGATTCCACCCTTCACCTTTCCATTCGGTTTCCGCAACGTCCATCTCAGCAGTTACTTCAACAAAAAAGGGATGAGGCTATGGCACACCTAATGTCTCACTTGGCTTGTATCTCTGATTGGGGTAAAAATAATCTTGTTATTTCTAATGCATCAAAAACTCAGTTCTTACACATCAACCGGACAAAATCTTCCTCAGGATTACCCACTAGTGTTTAATAATGAACAGTTATGTCATGCATCATCCTTGAACATGCTTGGGGTTTCATTCTCTTGGGATTTGTCTTGGAAAGAACATATTACATCTCTTGTGAAATTTGCTTCCAAGAGATTGGGTGTGCTAAGCCGATTCCGAACTTTCTTTACCCCTGCACAGATGTTGACCTTGTACCCAGGTTTTACTCGTCCGTGTATGGAGTACAACTCTCATGTGTGGGGAGGCTCCCCACATGTAGCTCTTCCCAATAGGGTGGAGTCAAAGGCTTTTTGTCTCATTAACTCTCCTCCTCTTACTGATTCCCTTCAACCTTTGTCTCTTCGCCGCACTGTTGCATCTTTCTCTCTCTTCTATCGCTACTTCAATGGTCACTGTTCCTCTGAACTGTCTGCTTGCATCCCTCCACCTCTACGACGGGCACGTAGTACCCGTCTAGCAACAAACTCTCATCCCTTTTCTGTCCAACTCTCTAATGCAAGAGTTAACTGTTACTCCCAGTCCTTCATTTATGCAACTGGTCAACTCTGGAACTGTCTTCCTCTGTCTGTATTTCCTACTTTCTATGATCTCCAGTCTTTCAAACGCAGTGTGTCCAGGCATCTCTAATTGAACGGATCTTGAATTTGGCTTTCTTTTGTATTGTTTTTGTTTATTCTTGGAAGGAACAACATGCAGGCCTGTGGCCTTTGGTTCCTTCTTCCTTGCATTAAAAAAAATAAATAAAAAAATAAAAAAAGTTTCATCAGCATTATAGACTTGACCAAGGGCAAGGCCCTTGACCCTGATCACGCACTGCACTTTCTGGTAAAACAGGTCTACTTCCTCTGCTGCCGCGTCCAAGGCTTCACCGTGTGCCTTACAGCCAGTAAGTCTATGGTAAAGCTTGAAGCTCATAAAAAATGCCTAAAATTGAGGGTCATCCTAAATACCGGGTATAAAATCCTAACCTCTACATCCTGTGGTTATGGGATCCAAAGGCATCATGGGCAACATTACCAAACACTCACTTTGATCCATGTTTCACTGAATACAGTACAATACACATACTTTCAAAAAACACTGAGACTGACGAGGAGTGAGTACATGAGTCAGGTGGAGGGGGGGGGGAGAGGGAGGAGGCGGCCAAGGATGAGGTGGAAGGATGGAGTAGAAAGGTATATGAGAGAGGGGGGTGTGAGCTAGGAGCAGGGCAGTGAAATGGGAGGGGACAGCGTGACATGGAGGTGATTTGTTTGTGGCCATCCCTTATGGGATTATGGCATCTAGCAAGAGGTAGATAAATCATCAAACATCATCATCATCATCTGGACCTCCTTTCCCACCTTAAGGCAAGGTGAGGAGCACCAACGTCCAGACAGCCCAAGTTTGCCCAATCCAATGGGCCACGCTTCCATTCACTCATCATTCAAGCCTCCTGAATCCTGACTCTACCTGATATGCCAAAAAACTTTCACCACATTCTGTAGCATCATATAAACATACCTGATAGTCAATCTAAACAGTGACGTTAAAAGGTGGTGCCAACTCCCTGATCATGCACTTCTCACAATGTTCATCCAGCAAGCTCGATCTCTTGTCAGACCCCCAGCCTCACCAACTTCCATACTTTTCTTCCTCACACACTCATCCACCACATCCCTCCACCTTCTCCTTGGCATACCTCGCATCCTCGCTCCTTCAAATTTCCACATATATACCTTTCACCACTTTATTGTTATCCATTCTCTCCACATGACCATACCATGTCAGTGCATTCTCTTTGATTCTGGTGTCCACAGACTTCCTCACTCCACATCTTTCACGAATCACATTATTTCGTATCCCATCCACTCTCTGTACTCTACATATTTCCTCAGCAGTCCCATCTCCACTGCTGTCACTCTTGACTTTTCATTTTCAGGCCACACCATAGTCTCACATCCATATGTTAAAGTTGGCACTAACACTCCTTCTTGTAAGCCTCGTGCAGCTGCACCACTCAAGCCTCTGTTTCCTACCAAGGCCTCCTAGCACCAACAACCATCCTTCCTTGTGTCACTCTACCTTCCAATTTTTTTTTCACATTTTCCTCTCTCTTCTATCACTGTACCCAGGTATTTGAACTCTCACCAATTCCAGTCATTCTCAATTCATTGTAACATCACACTGGGAGTCACCTTTTCTCTCGATTACCATCACTTTACTCTTTTCTACATTTACTCTCAAGGCATGACACTCACAGACATCAGCAAAACTCTGCACTAGTCTACCAAGTTCTTGTCTGGTATTTGCATGTAGTACTGCATCATCAGCATACAACAAATTTGAGTAATTCCATCCATCACCATTCATGACCAACGCCATCCCTGTCTCCATTATTCGTATTTTTACTTCTCTCATCATCCCATCCATATATAAATAGAACAACCATGGGGACATCACACAACCTTGTCACACATCCACACTGATCGTGAACCATTCACTTAGATGCCCAATTACCCATACACATGCATCACTACCATCATAAAAACTCTTAATGGCACATAACAGCTTACCTACAACACTGTATATGTGCAAAACCTTCCACAATCCTTCTCTGCCTACTTTGCCGTAAGCTTTTTCCAGACCCATAAGTGTCATAAACACCTTACAGTCCTTCTCACAAGATTTTTCCACTATCTGTCTCACTGCAAATATTTGATCCACGCATCCTCTGCCACTCCTAAAGCCACCCTGTTCATCACTCACTGGGACTTCAGATATCTCTCTTACTTTTTCTTCAATAATTCTTCCTTATACCGTCACTACAACATTCAATAGACTTATGCCACAATAATTCTCGGACTCACTTCACTCACCTCTATTTTTGTACAGGAGTACAATCACTCTGCTGGCACAGTTTCATTCATCCGTGCCTTCTTACATATCTCTGACAAGGACTTCATTCTGCTCTCTCCACTACATTTATTCATCTCTGCATACACCTCATCAACCCCAGCTGCTTTCCCATTTTGTAGCCGCTTCACACTGCTCTTCACCTGTGCGAGGGTCACGTTTCCTGGCACTGCATCCCTTCTCTGCACACCCCCAAAACAAATCATGTTTACAGCAGCTCTGCTCTCTCTCTTCCCATTCATCAGACTTTCAAAATATTCATTCCATCTGGTCCTAACTTCATCCCCATGGGTTAATAATCTACCACCTACAACCTTTATATTTTTGTATTTCTTTCCACTGTCACTTATACATTTCCACATCTCTTTTCACAATAACTTCCTGTTTTCAGTGTAATTTGCATTCATTTTTCTTCCTAGATCATCATCATTTACCTCCATCATTTTCCTCTTCACTAGTCTCTTTACATGCTTCATGCTCTCAATTTATTCAGTTATTTCAATTGAACCCCTGTCCTGTAACCACTCTAGCCACTTCTTCCTCTTTTCCTCCACTGCTCTCAACCTCTTCATCCCCACCATGCTATACCTTTCTTCTTTGTTGTTACTTTTGCCACACCACACACTGCTTTAGCATTCCTACTTAATCTCTATATGCATTCCATAGGCTGTCCAGATCCATTTCATGCCAATTCACTGATTTAACTCCTCCCCTATTTTGGTCTTGTATTCATCTGCCATTTCTTTGATCCTCAGCTTCTCAACTTTCAGTCTTTCTCCCTGACTGCTCCTCTTGCTCCTGGTCCACCTCATTCCTCTCACCTTGATCTTGCTTACCACAATTATATGTTCTGACAGACCTCCACATCGTCCTCTCACGGCCCTCGGATCAGCAACCATTCCCAGCATCGACCTCTATACAAGCACGTAATCAATCAGGCTCCTTTCAACACAATCCCTGTTCCCTTTATACCATGTATATTTATATGCATCTTTGTGTTTGAAATACGAGTTACAAATGCACAACCTCCTTTCCTGACATATATACTTCAATTGCTTCCCATTATCATTTTCTCCGGGTACTCCATTACAACCCATTATATAATCCTCAGGACCAGTGCCTACTCCACTATTCTATCGCACAGTACCATCACTTTTTAGCTGCTGGGCATTTCTCCCACTGCTTCATCCAGCTCATCCCAAAATCTATCTTTCTCTCTCTCACTCCTGTTATCACATGGTGCATACCTTACAATCACTCCCACTTTCACCTTCTCAAACTTGAACTTGACATACATACATCTCGAGCTAACACATTTGTAATCTCTCATTCCACTCTGCCGCACCTCATTCATCAACAAGGGAACTCCTTCTTTGCATCTTCCTCGCCTTCATGCCTGATCTTACACATTTATCACCCTACCAGTCCTCCACTTCACACCCTTTCATCTTTGTTTCACAATATGCCATCATGGCATATATCGCACACTTGATCACATTCACCACTTCCACCCTCTTGCTCTCCTCATTCACACATCTCACATTCCACACGGCCATGTGAATCTGCCCATTTGGTTGGGGCCTTTGGCAGGTATTGGGCCCTCCGAGGCTCTACGAAACCTTTGCCAAGATTATGTGATTTTTAGATAGGGGAATTTGGGGGACACTTAACTCGGCCAAAAGCCCTAATTATATAGTTACCACCCAAAGTAGTGAATGGTTTTCTGGGTACAGGAAACCATTTGTCTTGTCATTCAGTGTACAGACCATAAGGTATCTCTACATCATCAAACACAACTTGTTTTCTATATGAAGGCAGATTTTTATAAAAATATCTCCATGCATACAGCCATGAGGACATAAGAAAGGTGAGTAACCTGTTGTACTCATGCCACAAACACTAGCATGTATCTCAGTCTGAGAACATCTGGCTGGGTAGTGGGATGTTTGTCACTGTGCACAGGGTTACTAGATTTGAAGCAAGACTCACTGATAAACAATAGTGGCGCTGCTGTTTTTCCTGGTGGATTAACGTCAGTCCTACAACCACTTGATGTCTGTCTGAATAAACCATTCAAAGACCGCATCCGTGAGCAATGGAATGAGTGAATAATCAATGGTAAAAAGTCGTATACAAAATGTGGGAATATGCATCCTCCAGGTCTGGATGTACTGTGTGATTTTACCATGGAATATTTCTATGGAAACAGTCATCAACTCTTTCAAGAAATGTGTAATATCAAATTCAATGGATGGCACAGAAGATGACATTTTGTGGGTAGATAACAAAGAGGAAGCTGATGCCAAAGCTACACCTATGAATTCTGAGTTTGATTCTTACGACGAAGAACTGCAAACTTTAACCCAGGAGGAAGCTGATGAACTGATGTCAGATGTGAATGATACTGATTTTGAAGGTTTATAATCACTGACAGTTGCTGTGATGTCTTTCATAAAATAAAATGTTCCTTTAACTATTGCATAAAACTGATGTTAACATGATTTTAAGCTTTTAAAATAGTATGAATTAATACTGGAATATTAAATGTAGTCAGACCCCTACTTACGATAAATCGACTTACAGAAAATCCGCAGATACAAAATAAAGTGTGTGTGCGTGTATGTGTGTATTTACCTATTTGTGATATACAGGAAATGAGCTACGCTCGTGGGGTCCCGTCTCTGTTTCTCAATAAGTCAAATTTTGCTTTAAACTCGTTTAAGTTTTTAGACTGGACGATCTCTTTGTCCAGTCTATTCCACAGGTCTATGCATCTATACGGAAAACTATATTTCTTGATGTCCTTCAAGCAGCGTGGCTTCAGTTTCAGACCATGTCCTCTTGTTGCTCTCTTATCCAATAAAAACAGATCTTCTCTCTCAATTTTATCTACTCCCATCATGGTCCTGAACACTGCAATCATGTCACCCCTCTCTCTCCTTTCCTCTAAGGAAGGCAAATCCAGCCTTTCTAGCCTCTCACTATATGACAGATCTGCCAGACTGGGGACCATCTTGGTTGCTGTTCTTTGTATTCTCTCAATCTTGGTAATATCTTTTTTTTTGTGTGGGGACCACACTACTGCTGCATATTCTAACCTGGGGTGGATCATGGCCACTATCAGTTTTTTCACCATCTCTTCATTCATGTAATGAAATGCCACTCTTATGTTGGTCAAGAGTTTATATGTCTCTCTAACTATCTTGTTGATGTGTTTTTCAGGTGACAAACTATCCTGGACCAGCACTCCTAAATCTTTCTCTTCTCTCACATTTGTGATTGGTTCATTACCCATCATATAATTCAGTGATGGTCTCTTGGTGCTTTTACCCATTTCCAATATTTTACATTTTTTTGCGTTGAATTTCATTTCCCACATCCGGCTCCAGTCATGTATCCTATTCAGATCCTCCTGCAGCATTTTACAGTCCCCTTCAACCTCTACCTTCCTCAAGATCTTGGCATCATCAGCAAACAGACTTGCATAACTGTTCACTCCATCTACCCTATCATTTATGTAAATCAGGAACATTACTGGC
>JAGKTI010024162.1:0-14497 GCA_018397915.1 Birgus latro | reverse complement strand
ATAGACAAGGTTTGTGGAAGGTATTAAGAATATATGGAGTGGATGGGAAGTTGTTGAAGGCAGTGAAGAGTATGTATGAGGGTGCTAAGGCTGCAGTGCGTGTGGATGGCAAACTGAGTGAATCTTTCCATTTGAAGGTTGGATTGAAAGAAGGATGTGTCATGTCTCCATGGTTGTTCAATCTGTAAATGGATGAGGTTATAAAAGAGATACAAGGTAGGGCAGTGGATGTTGGAGCGGCCCTAGTGAGAGAGGGCAGTGTTTGGAAACTCCCTGTACTGTTGTTTGCAGATGATACTGTGTTGTTGAGCGAAGACGAAGGGGAGCTGCAAGGCTTGGTAGATGAGTTTGGGAGAGTGTGTAAGAAACGGAATCTAAAGGTGAATGTGGGGAAGAGTAAAGGGATGGTCTTCGAGAGAAGTGAAGCCAGTGAGTGTACAGTGAGATTGGATGGGAAGGATATGGAGAATGTGAGTGAATTTAAGTACTTGGGCAGTGTGATGAGTAAGGATGGAAGTCTGGAGGGTGAAGTGCTCGAAAGGGTGCAGCAGGGAAGGAAGGTTGCTGGTTCGTTGAAAGCAGTGATAAGAAACAGGGAGGTGAGCATGGAAGTGAAAAAGTTGTTACATGACAGTATTGTGATACCAACTCTGACATATGGAAGTGAAGCTTGGACCCTGTTGGAAGGACAGAAGTCAAGAGTGAGAGCAGTGGAAATGAGTTAAATATTTGAGAGGAGCATGTGGAGTCACATGGAGAGACAGACTAACAAATGAGGAAGTGAAGGAACGTTGTGGTGTGGTTGAGGACGTGATGGGAAGCGTTAGGAGAAACACGTTAAGGTGGTTTGGGCATGTGGAGAGGATGGAGAGTGAAAGATTGACGATGAGAGTGTATGTGAGTGAGGTGGAGGGGGCGAGAGGGAGAGGGAGGCCGAGGATGAGATGGAGGGATGGAGTGGAGATGTATATGAGAGAGGGGGGTGTGAGTTGGGAGCGTGGTGACATGGAGGCGATTTGTTTGTGGCCACCCCGTTCGGGATTGAGGCGTCTGGCAATAGATAGATAGGTAGATAGATAGTGTATATGAGTAAGAAATGGGAGAATACTAGCAGCGAATTAGCGAATTAGGGCGAGTGGGAGGCTTGTTCGCGCTCGTATTTTACATTGCTTTCACAGTGTTTTTTTTTTTTTTTTAGTATGGATTCCAAACTACTTGGAAATAATTGAATAGTGTTTCTAGTGATAATATCTGGCAGTGGTATTCAGATTAGGGGATGTCGGGAAGTGTAAAGTGGAGACTTAGTTACCCAACTTCAGAAGTCTCCACAAGTCCTACGGTAGTCGAAGAGAGCTACAAAAAAACATCCCGGCGCGCCTCTGACAACCCCGCGGTGTTGAGGTTAAAGAAATGGGCAAATCGGTGACGAGCTGGAATGGTAGAGGGTGAAAAGAAAGGCCATGCGAGAATATATATCTACTGAAAATGGTACTGTAATATTAACGACTTGAGTGCCATGAAGGTTTATTCAAAACTTTATTCAACAACAATGACAAAAATAAGATGAGCTTGTTCATATGCCTGATGTCTTGTGACGCAGGTAAAATTCCTCATTTATGAATAATGCCAGTTCTGATTACACTGCAAGTAACTTTCTAGCATCATTTTGATGGTGAAGAGCTAAACTACAACTTTACTAAAACAGAGGGAAAGGATAAAATGCAATTCATCGTGTGTAGAAGGACAAATTTAATTTTATGTAATTGTGCACTTTTCGCTCCATCTCTGCATTTAGTACATGTGAATGTATGTTTGGTGCCAGTATAATCATGGAAGTCTAACCTAAATGATTAAACCCAACTCTGTCAACCAAGTGGAGTCATTTGTACTATGTTCTTGCTCCTGACAAACGATTTTATTCAGATAAGAAGAGCACCCCAGTAGTTCAAAAGTTATTGAAGATACCTCCTACAATGAATATCGCTAAGGAAGAAGCGCTACGAAGTCCCTACGCCATAAAGTGTAACTGATAATGACAATGTGAAAGACAGGAGGAAAATGGAAGAGCTAGGTAATGAGGAAGTAAACATCAAGAGAAGGAAGTTTGGATTTTTTTTTATTTTTTGCAGAAATTGAACAGAGGCAGGAAAAACAAAATTGTTATGCTATGTATTTGAGTGTCAACTACTTGTCCCTCAGATGTGTGCGCAAGTGGCAGGAGCTTAACCTGCCACATCTCTCAGGGTCGACTTCTTGCACCTCAAACACGCAGACTTACAGCGGGTTCTTTTTCAAGACCTAGGGAAAGGACAGGATACAAAAACACAGCAGTAACCAACTGATAAACATATATTCCAAAGTATAATCCCAGAGACAAATGTTACATTTACCATTACAGAGAAAAATGGGTTAGCTGGTGATTGGCTCTAGACAAGTTTACACAGAAGTTAGATGACTCTCTACCTGCCGTGGGAATGTATGGTAGTATGAACAGAGTATTCACGGCACTTCTGTTACTCTGGTGTGTTTAGCAAGTATAACTATATAACTATATTGACCTCATACCAACAGCATTATAGCACAGGATGGCACTGGTACACTAATTACACTGATATATTTATCACTCGCGGAGGTGCCCGCGGGCGGGGATAGTGTCACAGTATCTCACAGGGAGGGGGTGGACTGAACTATTTCACCACTAGGGAACACTCCGGAGGGTAGTAGGTGTACTTCTAGCTTATCTTACGAGGGTGCCTATTACTGGGGAGGGAGAGGTTAATATTTGGTGTACAAGGGGTGGCACTGTTTTCTCTATGTTAATTTGGCTTCCACAAGAGCACTTTATTATTTAGTTACACCGGGGAAGGAGTGCGGTAGTAATATAGCCAAAGGAATGCACTGTGCTCTGTACTTTGTACACCGTCACTATGAATACACTAAAGCTCGTCCAGTCCTACGGTACTGTGGGATTCTGGGATTTTATTTGAGCCAGTTCACTGAGATAGAATACACTACACGTAAGTCACGGCCGGGGGAATTCACTGGTCCATATTGAGCACACTTATACAACACTTTTCACTTTCATTGCTTGGGTCGTCTCTCAGCATCTCTGGCCGGTGGTACTGTGGGAGGCTCGCCCTTCCAGGAGCCCCTGGGGTGTGTGTGGGGCTCGGGACTGGGGCCAAAGAGGGAGAGCAGATGGGCCTGACACTGGCTCCGGGGAGTGCTGGACTGGGGCCCTCTGTCAGGTAGGCCTCGACCTGGAGTCCTGGGTAGGCCCTGGGGAGTCTGAGGGTCAGACCCCGGAACCTGGGGTTGCCGTCGGGACAGGACTGCAGCAACTGTTGGAGGGAGGGGTCACCGACAGGGTCACCTCACGGCAACCTCGGGCTGGGAACGCTGCCGACTGAACTCGTCGTTTGTGCCTCGTCTGGTGGGGCCTCCGCCTGAACAGCTGCACTGGAGGGGCGGGCTGGAGAGAGCCAAGACCCTGGATAGGGCCTCGCCAGTGCGCCTTCAACAAGGGATCACCCCCAGGCTCCTCTCCAGGGGGAGAAGGATTACATCCCGCCCGTCCACAGGAAACAGGGTGGGCCAGGCAAGGGACTTCCCCAGCTGGAGATGCCCTAAGAGCAGAGGATGAGTGGACGATGGCCTGCTCAGCCTCCCCCATGCGGACGATGGCCTGCACGGCGGTTCCTCTGCCCCATCGGACTACAGGGAAAACACGAGTCTGGGCTCGCTCTACCCTGCCTCCTGAAGGTGAAAGGTGGTCTCCTGTAGGGGAGGAGCAGACAATGGCCTGCTCAGCCTCACTCCCAACACGGACGATGGCCTGTGTTGCGGTCCTATAGGAGACAGCAGCAAAGGGATGGACGATGGCCTGTCCTGCCTCATTCCCGACACGGACGATGGCCTGTGTTGTGGTGCTGCAAGAGGAAGTAGCGGAGGGACGGACGATGGCCTGTCCTGCCTCACTCCCGACACGGACGATGCCCTGTGTCACGGTGCTACTCCGGGGGGAAACTGCAGGAGAGGGGCGGACGATGGCCTGCCAAGCCTTAACCCGACAAGGATGATGGCCTGTGTCGCAGCCCTGCAGGGGGTTGGCAACTGAGGAATGGACGATGGCCTATTCAGCCTCGAACCTGGTGTGGATGATGGCCTGCACAACGGCGTTGCTGGGAGCTGAGGAGGCAACTCCACCCCTGGCCTGGCAAATGGATTTTTTGCCTGGGTCTTGGTGCCGATTCCTGCTTCCCTGGTGTCGTGTTGATTGAGAGCAAGAGGGGCACCGGGGACTCGGACAGGTGAGCCGCTTCTGCCCGGAGTCCCCCTGTGAAGGCTGCACACCCCCAGGAGTCCTTCGTAGGCTGGGGGTGTCGCTGTTGTCTGCAGCTGAGAATTGCTCCACCATATTTTCTAACACGCATTTCACCACTCTCTCCTGGGGAGAAGTCACGTCCCTGTGGCTGGAGGTGGTAGCTGTCAGTGTTGCTGGTCTGGTGGATGGGCGTGAGGTGCTGTAGGAATGCCGTCCAGTGTTGGGTGGTCAGGTTGGGTGGCTGGTCTTGAATGTATGCCACTTTGAGTGTCGAGGGGCAGTGGGTGTGGTGAAGGAGTGGTTGTAGGTGTTGGGTGCCCCGGATACGGTGGTGTCGTCCATGGGACGGAAGCCAAGTTACTGCATGGTGACTGTGGTGGTGGCGCTGGGCAGAATGCTTGCCAGGGGGATGGGAGGTCAGCTTTTATGCCTGGGTGGTCGGGGAGTGGGCGTTCCCCTGGGATTCTGGTGGAGCAGAGCTTTCCACTGGGCTTGATGGAGGGAAAGTGTAATAGGGGAGGTGTTGGGTGTTGGTGTGAGTGGATTGCTGGTGGAGAGTGAAGTGGTGGGTGTGGATGTGGAGGTGTATTGTGCTGGTGGGCATGAAATGCGCCCGGAGTGTGTGGTGGTGGTGGTTAAAACGGGGGTTGGTGGGGAGGGAGAATGAGGTGCGGGAGCCGGGTTGAGCAGAGTTTGTTGTAGTAAGGTGCGGGCGGTGGAAGACGGGAGTAAGGTGGCTTCTTTGCTAGGGGTTGAGTGCAGCATGGAGGGGCACGGAGAAGTTGCTGGGGCAGGAGGTGGTGGGGAAACACGTGGTGTGGACAATGCGGTAGGTGGCAGAGCGGGAAGTGTGGGTGGAGGTGGTGGGCCGGAAGTGTAGGTGGAGGTGGTGAGCCGGAAGTAGGCGATTGAGGTGGTGTGGGGGCACGGCATGTTGTGGATGGTGATGCGGATGTTGGGGAGAGTCGGTGTGGGGTGGTTGGGGGTGGGGATGGGGTGGCCAAGGCAGGTGGGGAGGTGGAGGGGGAGGAAGAGTATGGGAATGGTTTAGGGGGCACGTGGTGGTGTGTTCTGGGGGGTGGGGCGGAGAGGGAGGCGGAAGTCAGAGGTGGTGAAGCTGAGAATGCTTTGTAGGGACGCATATGGCGATTTCTATAAGTCCTGGAGGTGTTGTTGTAATTCACGGTGACCTGGTAAGGATTGGGGATGCTGGTGATTGTATATGATCCCGTGAAACGTGGGGAGATTTTGTTGGGGGTGGGGAGTTGAGCGACCACTACTTTTTCTCCTTGTTTGTCTGGATTGGAGGGCGGAAGGTCTGGCTGAACATCTTGATGGTTTTGCAGGTGTTGGACCCGCCTTTTGAGGTGTTGCAGGGGGTCGGAGGCTGTGGGTGGGGAAGGGGGTTGGAGGTGTTGCCGTAGTGGTAAGAGGAGCAGCGTTTCGCCGAAAACCCACTCGTGGGGGCTGATGCCGTTGTCACATGGGAAGGTGTTCATGCCCCAATGGATGATTTTCATGTGGGGGGCCAATCCTCGTCTTGGGTGCTTTGGATCCTTGTTCTGATTTGATTTAGGAGCGTTCTATGGCTCCTTTTACACACTCCGTTTCCTTGGGGCCAGTAGGGGGAGGAGTGGGAGATATTAATTCTGAATAAACTGGATAGTTCTTCTCATAAGCACCCCGTGAATTCAGGGGCATTGTCTGAGTGGATGGCTTGGGGAACGCCAAAATAGGGGAAGACGTGGCGAACGAGGGCATCTGCTACGGTGACAGCGGTGTGTTCCTTGGCAGGGCAAGCGATCAAGAATTTGGAGTATACGTCGACAAAAGTAATAATATATTTGTACCCAGATTTAGGTGGTAGGGGACCGACGACGTCGACGGACAGTAGTTGCCAAGGCCTGTGGGCGGTTATCCTTCCAGATGAGCTGGCGGTGGGAGTAATATCCTTCCCCAGCCTGCATGCCTGGCAGGCTTGTGTGACTTGTTTGGCGAGGGCGGCGGTGTTAGGAGCCCAGTACAGGTCGGAAAATACCTGAGTGAGTTTCTTTTTGCCCAGGTGGATCCCGTTATCCGAGTGTAGGCGGGTGAGGGGGTCAAGGGCTGAGTCGGGAAAGGGTTAATAACTGGTCCCCTTGGTGGTGTAGCTTGATGAACAGGTGCTGGGGAATCCAAGTGGGACGGTCCTTCGCTTGCCAGCATTGAACTAAGTCGGGCTGTTGGCAGAGCGATTGTATGGGGAGGCGGGATAGGGTGTCCGCGTTAGTGTGTAATTTCCCCGGGCGGTAGGCAGTCTCATAACTGAATTCTTCTAAGGCCTCACGCCAGCAGATATGCAGTGCATTTTGGGTGGTGGATTGTCGGAGCCACTGTAGGGACTGATGGTCGGTTATTATGATGACTCTGGTGCCTGAAAGGTAGGCCCGGAAGTACTCAAGTGTCCAGATGATCCCGAGGCACTCTCTCTTGGTGGCGGTGTAATTACGTTCCGCTTGGTTGAGGGTGTGGCTGGCAGAAGCTGTGGTATGTTCACGCCCTTCTTGAACTTGTGCGAGGACGGCGCCGATAGCCACTAGTGAGACGTCCGTATACAGCCTGAATGGCAAGGGGAAGACGACAGTGGGGGACGAGATGAGTTTTTCTTTTAAGGTGTTGAAACCCGCCACTCGTTCGTCATTCCATAAGAAAGGTTCACTCTTCTTTGTGAGGTCGTGGAGGGGTTTGGCGATGTTTGCAAATCCCTTTACGAAGCGCTGGTAATAGGAGGCGAGCCCCAAGAAGGTGCAGACCTGGTGAACGTCTCGAGGTAGGGGTAGGTCTGCGATGGATCACAGTTTGTCTGGATCAGGTGAGATGCCTCCTCTGGAAATAATATGTCCTAGGAGGGCCACAGATCTTTCAGCTAGGACACATTTGGAGGGTTTGAGCTTTAATCCCACTTGGCGTATACGATCAAAAACTTGTCTGAGGTGGTGAAGGTAGTCACCCCAAGTTTTGCTTAAGATGATGATGTCATCAAGGTAGGCCAGGCAGACCTCCCAGGTGAGACTGCTGAGGACGGATTCCATTAGGCTGGAGAAGGTGGCAGGAGCGTTGCATAGTCCAAAGGGGAGGACATTAAACTGCTAGTGCTTGCTGTTACTGGTAGAGAAGGCAATTTTACCATGGTCTTTTGGGTGTACTGGAACCTGCCAATAGCCAGACTGGAGGTCTAGCTTGGAGAACCAGGTGGACCCGTGGAGCGAGTCTAGAGAGTCGTCAATCCCGGGGAGAGGGGTGGCATCTATGGTCATTACGTCGTTCAGGCGGCGGTAATCAATGCAGAATCTGAGGGTGCCGTCCTTCTTCTTCACCAGAACAACGGGTGAAGACCAGGGGCTGGTGGAGGGTGTGATAATGCCGGCATTCAGCATGTCCTGGAATTGCCATCCTTCTTCTGCGCATTGATGAGGATTTTTCCTGCCGTATGGTTGCCGGATGGGGGGCCCGGTGATGTGGATTTCGTGGGAGAGGTAAGTAGTGTGGCCTATATCGGTAGGTCCCGCCTTGAGTAAGTCTTGGTAGTCCAGGAGTAGTCGGTGGAGAGTCTCGGTTTGGTGTGGGGAAAGGTGATCAGGGAGGGGGGGAAGGGGGGGAGTGTACCATCCCCACTGTATATCCATGCCCCTCCCCACTGCACATGTGCCCCCTCTGTAACATCCCTTCCCCCCCCTGTATATCCCCACTGCTTGATCAATAATGTTGACTCCAACTTGCTTCTCACATTCCGAGCTATGCAGGTGCAACCAGTAAGGGGCTGACACTCTTAAAGGCAACACCCTGTTTCCTTACTCTACAATAAAAGCCCTTAAATAATACTCGAGGACTTTTATTAAATCACCAAAGGACTGTGAATAACATTTAGTAGCAGCGGAGTGTCGAACCATCCTTCCTGACCTCCTCCTACAGTGTTTAGTGACACCAACAAATATTCAACGCCCCTGCACCTCACCGCCTCACCCCTAGGTGCCTCTCGTCTCCATATGGTGTAATACCAGGTGTGCCTCTGCGGGTGTGCCACTTGACTCACCAGTGCCGTTCTCTAATCTGCCCCATCCCCACACCTTGCTACTGGCACACCATCGCTGACCTACGCACCTGGTTCATCCACCTATTCTCAGCACTTGTTCATTGCTCGTCATATAGTGTCCCCTCCTCTCAAGTTGTCACCTCACCACCGTCTGCCATTCACCCCGACACCACCCACTGCATCTACTCTCCACCAGCTCTGCACTTACCTGTGTGGCCCTATTCAGCAGCCGTGTCACCCTATTCACCCAGCAGGTGCCTCTTCGTGCCTCCCCATCACACATATGTGCAGTTGTGCTGAGTAGCCGTATTCACGTACCATCTCCAAACCACCAAGCCAAACTGCCTTCACTCAGCCTCATTGTAACTCGAAGGCTGCTGACCCTCTATTCACGTCTCGATTCAAGACCAGCTAGCCAATCCGCTTCCTCCAAGACTCATCGTCCATACCCCCAGCTACTACAACTCGTGTCTCATCCACTGTGGACTCCGCCATCTCCCTTTGAGCACAGTCTTAACTCCAAGCAAGTCACCTCCACATTGGCAACCAGTCTCATCTCCAGGCAGCCGACCCGCCACTCACCAGTTACACGTCGTGTCTTCACCACGTCACCGACCCCCCCCCCCCACTTCAGTCACAACTCAGCTGTGTAACTATATTATGGTTTATCCTCATCCACCTATTATTGACTTTCTATAGAGATTATCCTCTGGATTTTCTTTACAGATTACATATTATGCAAATATTCATCTCACTCCCCTCATTTCATACTCACCCTCACCGACTATATTTATCACTCATCTCAAACTTCACCTTTTATTTATTAAACCTCACATCAACTCATCTCCATTCATTTTCCACCTCCATAGTACATTCTCTCATCTTCATATTGTATATATACACATATCCCTACTCGTCTTTCATCTTACATTACATTGCCACACTACATGTCATACTTTGAATATACGGAACTTACTCTCACCACTCACAGCCACCAAAAGGCGAATGATCACATATTACCCGCCGAGGACGATTCAGTGACTCATCTTCGTAGCAGCTGCTCCTACCCACGACCCACCTCAGCTGCACAGACTTCATTTCCCACCACACCACATATTTTCAACCCAGATACTATCCATCCAGATACCTCATACTCTACCTCTGATTCTACACAGCTTTCTTCTATGCCTGCTCCTTCCACTCGTTAACTCTCCTGCCCCACTTCATCTCCCGTCTCCACTACCTTCTCTCTCTCTCAGTCCCCTACTTCAGTAACTTCCACACTTCCAACCATGGCTCAAACAACCCCACCTCCACAATCCATCGATCTCGACGATGCCAGTCATACCAAATTTACGAGCGAGGACTCGACTTGGTCAATTTACGATTTCCTCAGAGAGGTAGAAACCAACATCTACAATCGGTGAATTACAGATGAACGCCTCAAAGTCTCTTACCTCATGGGTCGATTACACCAAGGCAAATCAGACGTCGGAGCCACGATCCGTACAGGTCATTTCGATGACATTAAAACCTTTGATGATTTCCTCAAAGAACTCATAAAGCTTTGTTGCCAGTATTCCAACGCCGCATCTCTCATTGGATTAACTATCTCCTCACTCAGATGGAGGAGGATATGACAGTTCCAACACAAAATGCCAAACTACGCGAAGCGGCTGCTGCCATGAAAGCAACCAGTAGCGAGATGTGCCAATTACTTGTAGGAAGAAAATGGATAGAAGTAGATGGAGCTCCTATGCTTTCACTCAACAACTTTGCAGATTTACTAAGTTACCTGAGATTCCTGAATTGGCTTAATCCTAGACAAAAGGAGATAGCCCTGGAGATAGGTTTCAGTCCAGGAGATAAAATCGTCCAGATCACTAAAACCATCCAAGAATGAACAGGCTCGAACCGCACACATCAGGCCACAAACCGCCACTTGGTCCCAAGTCTGTCACACCTCCACTCCACCAGACCATTAACGTTCCCGCCCCGCCACGCGAGGAAAACCTGCCACACATCATTCTCCTACATGGCATCGTTCACCAACCACCGGTCGTGATCAGTCTACTGTCCAACGGAACAGACAATCCACGGTTCTTTGCTGGCACTGTGGTAACCCCGGACATTGAGAATCCAGTTGCGATCATAAACACAGACGCCAGTACTCCAAAACTAGACAGCGAACACCTTCCTGCTTGCGTCGTCCTACATGCAAGTATCATAAGACCAGTACGACTCACACTACTGAGGAATGTCGTTACTTAAACCGCCGCCAGTCGGGGGAAGCACCGCACCCGTCTCGGACCAATATGGCGTAGCACCAGAACACAAACTCCCCATCTGCCATGTAGGGCCCATAACTTCCTCAGGCTTAGTCATTCTAGGATGGAGTAACGACATACAAACATCGTTCTTCATGGACACAGGATCTATAGTAAACTTGATCTCTGATACCTCTCTAAATGTAATTCGAAGAAAACACAAAAAAGTCAGTTATCTTGAGCCGCCTGACACTCACCTATGTGGTGTAGAAGGCTCAGAGTTTAAGGCCAAGGGAAGAGTCACTTTAGAAGTACAACTAGACAGAGCCTTGATCCCATTCCCAATAGAATTTCATGTTACTAACGAATTGAAATATCCAGCAGATGCCCTTATTGGCTTACCCACCGTGGCACAACACTCCATTGCATTATTACCTGCCTGTGGTAGTATAGACTTTTCTGGATTCCCAGTCTACACTATGGAATGTCCCAGTCCTGTACTTACAGTAAACTCAGTCATTCAGTCCCCCATGACTCCCGCACTATCTAAGAGTACAGAGCAAGCCATCATCATCATCTGAGAATGAAGAGATCCTTCCAAAACTATCTCAGAGCAAGGACATAAATTCCTCAACACCTGATGATACATCTTCTCAGCATTCAGAAATGGCTCTTCCAAACTCCTCTAACGACAGCACTATAGCTGACTCAGACGTGTCTCAGTTAACTACCACACAGAGTTTGATGTTCTCCAACACGCAGAGACAAGGCGTGCAGTAACAAATACATGCACAGTGTTGTTACTGCATGAGTTCACCAAAGTCTCTGCTCGTGTTGTAGGCGCGAAATAAGGAGTGTATGTACTAACACTGCCTTAACTTATGAGTCAGCATGGTGTACGGTCTTAGAGGACAGTTTATGCTACCTGTATTTGCTTAGTGTCACTAATGCTCCACTGAAATCTAAAAGTGGTGTAAAGATTGGAGACTTCCTGGTACACCCAGGTCTGCCAGGATTCCTCTATCCCTACTGTTCATGCTGATGATGATAGTGACCCGACAGGTATATGTGCCATCAACTCTATGGGATCTGCTCCGACTCGTTCACCTGGCCTGCTCTTGAATCTAATTTGCGAGGATTTCCCACAGCATAAACCCAACTGCTCGACCTTTTGCACTCTTATAGAAATGTGGTAGCCTTTCACGGAGAACTGATGGTCAGGACAGCCTTTGTCAAACATTAGAACTAGTACCAGGAACTCAGCCGATTTACATACCAGCGAATCGGTTACCTCACGGCTTGAGAAAACAAAGATCAGATGGTACAGAAAATGTTAGCCCAGGACATTATCGAACCCTCCGTCAGTCCATGGAATAGCCCATTTTTCTTAGTCCCAAAGAAGGACGGCAACTTTAGACCAGTAGTGGACTACCGTAAAATAAATTCTGTAATTGTTCCAAACCGTTTCCCGGTACCCACCCTCACAGATTTGCTAGAATCACTAGGTGAAAATAACGTAGTCTTTTCATCCCTAGACCTCTTCAGTGGCAACTGGGAGGTCGAAATGGAAGAATCCTCTCGCCCAATTACACCCTTCAGTACCCCTTCCGGACATTTTCACTTTAAGAGACTTCCTTTTGGTTTGAGAAATGCTCCTTCAGTATTCATGCGACTCATCCATTCGGTCTTTATTGGCATGATGGGCCACTCTCTTTTTGCTTACCTAGATGACATCATTGTTGTAAGTAAATCAGTACCTGACCATTTTGCCAAACTACAACAAGTATTGGAATGCATATAGCTAGCAGGCCTGAAAATCAACATCAGTAAATGTGACTTCCTGAGAAAGAAAGAAAACTTTCTAGGACATGTCGATGCATAAGGCATTCATACTAATGACAACAAAACTAAGGCAATCATCAATTTCCCAGAACCTGCCACTACTGATGCAGTAAGGAGTCTCCTGGACCTAACTGGTTACTATCGTAGATTCATTAAGGACTATGCAAAGACTGCCGCTCCTGTAACCCACTTACTAAAGAAGAATGTACCCTTTGTATGGACTAATGATCAGTCCCAGTCTTTCCAAGCACTAGACAGCTCTTGTCAATGCCCCAATTTTAGCATTCCCTGTTTATACAAAACCCTTTCTTCTATGCACAGATGCCTCAGGCGCAGGACTTGGTGCAGTTTTGATGCAACTCGATCAAGCATGAAGGAAGCGTGCAATAGCGTATGCTAGTCACGCCCTTACGACCGCTGAACGTAACTATAGTGTCACAGATCTAGAAGCTTTAGCGGTGGTCTGGTCCTTGAAACATTTCAGAGATATAGTATATGATTATCCAGTGCATATCCAGACAGACCACCTCCCTCTATTTGATTTGTTTAAGGGACACAACCTCACAGGTAGGTTAGCTAGATGGTCCCCCACCATCCAGGACTTCAATCCCACTTTTCAGTATGTTCCAGGAAAATCGAATGTAGTCGCAGATGCACTCTCACGTCATGTAGCAGCGGCTGTCACGTCACTGCAGCCCAGTGTAACTGAAAGCACAACACTAACATCAGAGGTTGTTCAAGACTCTCAGTGCAAAGATCCCGTATGGTCCAAAGTAGTTTATTTCCTAGAATCAGGAGATGCCTCGGCCTTACCTACTCTACCAGTACCACTAAATGAGTTCATACTAGAAGATGATCTCTCGTACAGAAAAACATTACTTACAGGGAAGGATTTGCCCAATAGAGACGTACACCAACTCGTTGTCCCTACTGACCTAATATATGCGGTCCTTCAGATAGTTCATTTTACACCTCACGCATCCCATCCAGGTAAAGACCGATTTTTGCACCAAGCACGTCTCGAATACTATTGGCCAACCATGCGCCGCGATATCAATGCGCACTGTGACTCTTGCATCTCGTGCCACCGCCACAAAGGATCGACCGGGTTACCTGCACCTGCCTTAGTTCGCAACCATTCCATATAATCGGCCTGTTCCTTTGTCCCAGCTTCTGAACTCCCAGACCACCATGCCCACCTCAACCACGTCCAGTACTTCTTCTTTACTGTTTCCATCTCTGTCACCATCATATGTCCTCGATCTTCTGTCCGATCCGTACCTGCTAGTGGTCTCTACAAAGCACCAGACTATTGTACAGTCAAATCAGAGCCAGTCATCACTTATGCCACTCGCTATCACCAATCAGTCCGTAAACACTCTTATGACATTTTCTAACCAATTGACATGCTTTCCAACCTGCCATCTGATAACATTACCATCACCTCCCCCAACATGCGTATGCTAACATTCCTCAACGACAGTGACTTCATTATGGATCAATTTTCTCTGGCCTTCAGCCGGTCATGGGTTCATCCAACAGTTGTGTTTCCCCCTGTGGCTATCTCTTTCATAGGTTTTCTACTCATAATCTGTGCAGTGTGCTGTTGTGTCAGGAAAATGGAACGCAGACTGCAAGAAATCAGAATCGCAACAGGAATAGTACGACCTCCACAGGACGTTGAAACTAAACGTACTTAGTGCCCTCACATTTAGTGCCTATCAATGCCAACTGATTAATATGCAAACTGTGGACTGAAACAGCACCACCACCAAATGATGGCATTTCTTTGATACAGTAATGTGTGAACTACAGAGACTAACTACAAAAAACAAAAAACAAAAATTGAAAGAAATGTGCAAACTATATACAAAAAAGTTAAAAGTATATACCTGTCATTAACCATTATATATATCTAAGAACCTTGAAGAACACATACTCATACCTACTCCATGTGTATCTTACATAGACATATACTCGTATGTATACTGT
>JAGKTI010024161.1:0-14498 GCA_018397915.1 Birgus latro | reverse complement strand
GCAGTGCTATGGAAACACTAAAATATAATGTTAGTCATGAAGATTAACACTAGAATATGACGCTTGTCACGAAGAAGTGCTGTAGAAAGAATGTAGAGCCATAGTATTGTTTCTGTCACTCAGCTATGTGAAATTTGCTGCAAGGGGAAAATCTGAGCCAAGGTAAGGTGCAAGGAGTCTAGTTCCACCCTAGATTTTGCCTTATGCAGTCCACCTCACAAACTTCAGGGTAAAGAAGAAAATGCCATAACTAGTTATCTTTTCCACAGCACTTCTTCATGACTAGCATTGTACTCTAGTGATCTACTGTGACAACTGAAAAGAGTACTTGATGAGCTGTAGTGATGAGTTAATGAATCTCCTTGGTTACTACTTATTTTACTCTAACCTGGTCTAAAATTGCCATTATCTCCATCTTCAATGCTGAGTTTTAATACCAGATTAATACTAGATTATGAGGCTAGTCACAAAGAAGTGCTAGAAATGAGCCTCCTTGGTTATACTGTGTCTACTGTAACTTGGCCTAAAATTGCCATCTCTCCATCTTGAATACTGAATTGTACTACAGTAAAGGTCCTCATTCGGCATCTGGTCTTATAACTGTATAAAACATAGTCTGCCAGACTTAATATTTAAGGTGGCACTTTTTACTCTTCCTTCTATCCATCCATAAACAGAGAAATAGGACTTAATTTTGATGAACTTCAGAAAGAGTACATGAGGCAAAAAGAGGAAATGTAACATGAACTTTATGACAGAAACAAACGGGGGGAAGAAATCCACGGAGAGGTTATTTAAATACCTCCATCTGAAGGCTCTCACCCTAATGAAGAGGATTTAACTTAGATGTTGACAAAGGAAGTGCATGAGTGGCAACATCTCAACAACAACAACTGCATGGGTGGCAATACCTCAATAATAACATGAAGCTTGATTGCAGGAAACAGAAGTTTGATCTGACTAGTAACCATGGAGGTCCTAAAGCCTGACTGCAAAAAACAGAAGTCTGATTTGACTCGTAACCATGGAGATTCTGGAGTATGATTGCAGGAAAGAGGTTTGATCTGACTAGTAACCAAGGAGATTCTAAAGCTTGATTGCAACAAATTGAAGTTTGATTTGACTAGTAACCAAGGAGATTATAGAGTATGATAGCAAGAAAGAGGTATGATATGACTAGTAAACATGGAGATTCTTAGTGTTAACTCCTCCAGTACCTTTAGCTAGTATTCATCTGACACTGCTGTCTCAACTTCTTTGCTTCAGTTTCACTCAAAGTACACCTCCCTGCCTATATTCACCTCACTCCTCTCAGTTTTACAATGCATAATGCAGCCATATAATCAGATAAACCTCTACAACCCTCTATGTTCTTGAGTTAGGAAAATTAAGTAAACCAGTGTTTTTGTTTTTTTTGTTTTTTTTTATGTGTCAGACTCTGGGCATAGGCTTTACAGCCTGCTATCAAGGCCCAGCCGTCCTCCTACATACCATACACCTCTACATGTCACCACTTCGGCGCTAACACCCACCGTCCATATTGAATACATGCTAGGGCTGTCTCATACAGGACTGGTGTATTGGTATTAGCGGGGTATTTTTACGACATGTCGGAGGGTCTTCTGGTAGATCAGTAAAGCCTGATTTAATGAAATTCAAATCCTTACACTGTTCCCTGCCCCAGCGAGGATTCGAACCTGGGTCCGTCGGGACTGCAAGCCAACTCTCTACCAATTGAGCTACCGCCTCCCCTTACTACACTTCACAAACATAGCTACCAAAACATTTCAATAACACAAATGAGAAATATAATATTTTTTTTTTTTTTTATGCATGGAAGAAGGAACCAAAGGCCACGGGCCTGCATACTGTTCCTTCCAAGAAAAAGCAAAAACAGTACAAAAGAGAGCCAAATTCAAGATCCATTCAATTCGAGATGCCTGGACACACTGCGTTTGAAAGACTGGAGATCATAGGAAGTAGGAAATACAGACATAGGAAGACAGTTCCAGAGTTGACCAGTTGCATAAATAAAAGACTGGGAGTAACGGTTAACTCTTGCATTAGAGAGTTGGACAGAAAAGGGATGAGAGTTTGTTGCTAGACGGGTACTACGTGCCTGTCGTAGAGGTGGAGGGATGCAAGCAGACAGTTCAGAGGAACAGTGACCATTGAAGTAGCGATAGAAGAGAGATAAAGATGCAACAGTGCGGTGAAGAGACAATGGTTGAAGGGAATCAGTAAGAGGAGGAGAGTTAATGAGACGAAAAGCCTTTGACTCCACCCTATTGAGAAGAGCTGCATGTGGGGAGCCTCCCCACACATGAGAGTTGTACTCCATACACGGGCGAATAAAACCCGTGTACAAGGTCAACAACTGTGCAGGGGTAAAGAAAGTACAGAATCGGCTTAGCACACCTAATCTCTTGGAAGCAGAATTCACAAGAGATGTAATATGTTCTTTCCAAGACAAATCCTTACTCCATCCTTAGCTGGGAAAAAGCAATTCGGATGATGAAAAAAGTTACCGATAATTATACATATAATACTGGAACGCTTTTACTCTAAGCAATGGTTTGTCTTCAACCTGGAGAAAAAAAAAAGATACTGCATAATTATACAAAAGGCACTTCAACTCTCTACCAATCTCCCAAAAGAAGAATGGTGGACTGCAGAGGGGACCATTTCAACCAGCAGTACACTGGGTTTATATCAAATGACGCTTAGGCCACAACATTAAAAAATAGATGCCAGCTGTGCATTACATGGAATTCATGTATAAATTAAAACATACAGCCATAAATTTTCTATATTATGCAGCATTATTCACTTGAGCAATGGTATAGTGTATGGGTATAACAAGGCAGCCTAATGAACTACAGTACTGATAACCATTGATTTCACACATCCCAGTCTTCATTCACGCCTTTCCATGATTATATACATTTTATAATAATGATGAACAGCCAGTGCTTCAGAAATAATATACTGGGTACATACAAATGCTTACAGAGCTCCTACACACATAATATACATTTTATGGTAATGATGCACTACAGAATCCTCTGAAATATACTGGGTACATACAAATGTTTCCACTTATGAGGTTTTTGATTTTTTTTTTCAATATCTTGTACAGTAAGACCTCAATGCACAATGGATACATCAACCAGGTGGCTCGACTGTCTGGTTATACAGTACAGTACTAACATCTCTCAACTACTCCCCTATACGAGTAGGTGGACTACAGGAGAAGGGTAATTTGAGCCACGACTCCACTGAGTTATCTTACAGATGAACCTGGGGCCCCAACAACATGCCACCAATATGAATTAATATTTCACACCTTTTTCAGACATCTAGAACTGAAACCTTGGTAACACTGCCAAATCAGCATTTATATGAACCAAAGGAGCTTTAATGTCCAATTTTTCTATAAATAATTGTAAAGAAAATAAATAAATTAATAAACATATGAACTTTCAGTATTACCTCTGAAATGTCAACCATTTTCAACACCCTATACCATCACTCAAAAATACTTGAAGTTACTACACAACCAGCTCCTCTATCTATCAGCTGTGTTGGTCTGGGAAGTGTAAACCAGTGCTGGTGGGGGATGCCTTATGTGTGGTGGTACTGATGCAACAGGGAGGCTCCAATGCCACTGAGCTAGGGGAAATAAGCTGCAAGAGGGAAATTCCTTACCAAGTAAGGGCATACAAAGAACTGTTGGGTATCAAGGTGTGACAGATCTGAGAAAACTGTGCTGTGAGAGAACTGGCATGAGTACCATGAGGGATAGTTTAGATATAATGAAAGGAAGGGGGAGGGTGACTGGCCGAAGAGGGTCACAGGTTATGTATGCTGAGGGTAGTATAGTAGTAGCAGTTACAACCCAAGGCTCATCTGAACTGTGAACCTATACTCATTTTCTTTCTTTTTTTTTATGGAGGTGAAGATGCACTTGACAGGTTGATGATGACTGGTTGAATGCAGTATGTCCAAATAACGTTGATGTACTCGAGTTAGTAAGCTTTAGTTTGCATTATCGGTAACTACTTGAAGTACAACGTTATCCGGCCATGTTGCATTCGGCCAATCATCACCAACCTGTCAAGTGCACCTTCACCTTGATTAAAAAAAGTTTAGTGGACTTCAGACTTAAGCTATCTTCCTATTGCAGTCCACCTTTCTCCCTTCATGGGGCAAGGAAATAGATGTAGGACCTTTGTATATGTAAAAGTGCTACTGCTCTATCTAAATTACCGTCACTGTACACAATACTACAGTGAGAGAGAAAGGTGTGTGTGTGTGTGTGTGTGTGTGCATTTCCTTATTTTGTATTTACCTATGTGTAGTATACAGGAAGTGAACTAAGCTCGTGTTGTCCTGTCTCCATATCTACATTTATCTGGTCTAGTTTTAAACACATTTTTGCCTGCACCACATGCATTCTTAATCTGGCAACAACCTGTAACATATGGTGCTAGTGACTACTGGAAGTGCTATGGAATGAGAAACCTATAGCAAAATACATTTTTATCTGACAATGACCTGTAACCAATGGGGCTAGTGACAATGGGAAGTGTTATGGAATGAGAACAACCCTATAGTAAAATACTGTACTCTTGTTAAAATACTGTACTCTTGTTCTGGCAATGACCTGTTATTGTGCAAGGTATTAACACTACTTTATGGTGCTAGTCACAAAAAGAAAAGTTACAAAAAGGGAGTAGAGCCACAGCACTGTCTTAATCACAATTTACCTAAGGGAAATATGCTGAAAATGGACAAATACCACTGCTAAGTCAATGCTGTGAACTAGATGAAAATTACCAAATAATTTCCTTCAAGCAATACTAGGAAAAATGACAATGAAAATGAGTCTAGTGAAAAGTCCTGTAAGTAAAACCTAACCATACACCTATGAGCCTTAAAACTCAATAACTAACAGCAATGTGCTATGTTTACTGTGACAGGTACACCAAAAATAGACTGGGACAACAACAGTGTGACACCAGGGATTAGCGACTGAACAGAATGGCTGCAAGAAATTGAGCAGCGTGGAGAGTCGCCATCAGGTGACCAAGGCTGACACAAGCATGATGGAGTCTTTACAAGCAAACAAACGAATATCAGCATAAGTAAACCAAGACTTATTAAGATCTGTGCCCTTCAGGACCAAGAAACAGCTTCAACTGCAGACCTATGAGGCCAACAAAATTGTACAGCACAGCTGAATTTTACGCATTTACATTACCTAAACTCCTTTTATTTTTTATCAGCCTAAATTTGCCATCCTTCCATGCTGAAAACAGAGTTGCTATAACAGACTGTCGACACTACAATACAGTCAACCTTAAGTTCAAACTCCTTGGGTTGAAACTGTGTTTAAATTTTAGAAACAACTGAGAACTTTAGAAGGGTGTACTCTAGTATGAAATCAGATAATGCATTTTTTTTTTTTCAGTATACCGAGCAGCATGGAAAGCCGCCACTGGGTGACTAAGGCTGATGCATGCAAGCATGCTGGGGCCTTTATAAACAGACGAAACAAACTAATGAAATGCAACCAGCCTTTCTTTTCATACTGACACTTAGTGTCCTTTTCAATCAAAATTTCTTGTTTCCATTTTCCTGAATAAGGATGATCAAATTAAAGTGACTGAAAAAGGCAAAGGAGCTTTATCATAACAACAATAAAATGAATTACTTTTCTTACAATACTTTTAACTGGGGGAGGCAGTGGCTCAATTGGCAGAGAGGTGGCCTGCAGTCCTAACGGACCCCAGTTCAAATCCTCACTGGGCAGGGAACAATTTATGGATCCGAATTTCATAGAAAAGTAGGCTTTACTGATCTACCAGAAGACCCGTTGACATGTCGTAAAAACACCTCTGCTAATACCAATACACCAGTCCTGTATGAGACAGCCCTAGCATGTACAGTGCTTCCTCCAATTTTGCGAGAATATGGTCGACAAAAAACCTCGCAAAATCGAAATTCGCAAAAGTTTAAACAATTAAATATATGCAATAAAGGTAAATTGGTCGACATCACCCCAAGGAAAGCACTTTTTCCCACTCGTTCTCTCGACACTACCTCTTAATTTTATGATGATAAATGAAACAAACATGGACTGATGTATTGTACAGTAATATTATGAAAACATCATAGGTAAGAAACATAAAAAAGAAAAAAATGCAATTTACACTGATGTGAAGACTGGCGTGGTGTACGGGACTGGTGGCGGGGCAAGGCTTGGGTGCAACTACTGTGGTGTAAACAAACATGGAGGGGCGGCAGAACACCGAACTAGGAGGCACAGTACGCCCAGCGAACCACGACGTCACTACTCCGCGTGGCAAAGTAGTGCGGGAAGACGACTTTCCCACCACTCGACCTCGCAAAGTGTGTGATCGCTCGCAAACTTTATAAATGTTAAAAAATAAATGACTTGGAACTACCTCGCAAAATTGGTGATTTGCAAAGTTTAAGTTCGCAAAGTTGAAGGATGTACTGTATTAAATATGGACAGTGGGTGTTAGTGCCAAAGTGGTGACATGGTGATGTAGGAGGACTACTTGGCCTTGGGATATGCCCTGAGGATATGCCCTGAGGATAGGCCCTGAGGCCTTTACCCAGAGTCGGGCACAAACACACACACACACAAATAACTTAAAACATAACACTTTGCGATGATTTTCATTAGACAATTCCCTAATCTGATTCACCATAAACTAAAAGGGCTTTTCATTACTTTATTATAACATATTAAACCTCCAACACCAAAATGGATTCATGGGAACAGGTTGCATAGCCTTGTCTAACTTGGGTAAAAATGTACCGACTTTCATATTTTTGTACAATGGAAGTTTCACATATTTCTGTTTTTGGAACATCGTACTGTATTCAAAACTATCAATAGGTTGCATTCTGGTGGCCACTGTCAAGAATTAAAACTTCAAATTAATGTAGTTTTATGCACTGTCAGCCTGCAATTAATTCAGGGACTGCATGTGTGAAGCTATATGTTGCCTGTGCATCAATTAAACAAATGGTAAAATTCATAAACAGCCATGTTTGGGCAGCTAGTTTAATGCACTTGAACATTGGACATACATAGTTCATGCTTAGAAGTTTGAACTTGGGAAGGTTGCCTGCATGATCACAGTTATGCAGAAGTACTATAGGTAAGAGGTTGAGCCAAAGCACTGCCTTTTTCTGCCAATGAGCTACAGAGACCAAGCTACAAGGCAAACACTGGTATTTAAGCCAATTTAAGATAAAAGAATTATAATACAAAAAGCTGTCACAATCACCCACAAACTCCACCACATCCACACAAACACACATGCTGTTTACTCGCAAAGTTTTTAACGTTGCCTATATAGTTGCAACCCAACTTATAAACTTTCATGTTGGGAACTACTGGAGGTACATGCTTTTTAGGAAGCCTGCTGAGTTATAACTAGTGCATTTTATCTACCAAACATTGTACATATTGTACTGTACAGAATACTTTATAATAATAATAATTAATCATCCACTCACTTGATGTAGTGCTGCCTACTTCTTCCTTAGCCTTTATCATTCTTTTTCTGTGCCTCCCCTCCTTTCTTCCTATTTCTCCTATATTTCCTGTCACTTCTTACTGCATTTCTTTCCTTTACAGGTTGCATTACATTGAGTGACAAGCCAAATGGTTTCCTGTAAGCCAAGAAACCATTTACAACGCTGGGTGGTAACCATATAACCAAACCATACGTGCTCCCTACGTGTCAACAAGTGGGTTGGTGGAGGGTTAGTGCCCCTCCCCTTAAAATAAATAACTCAAAGTCAAATGGCCACCCCTTACGGGATTATGGTGTCTCGCAATAGATAGATAGAAAAAAAAAAACTGGTACTGTGCTTCAATTGCTACCAGAGTTCACTTTTTCACCACTGATTACTATATTTTTGTCAAGAGTAATCAGTATTGGGAATTTTCATGGTCTAACTTTCTGAATTATGGGCCAACCTAGTCCGAGTTAAGTTCATAAGTACTCGTATAAAAGCAATTGTATTATGTCCCAGATTATTTTTATGGTTATTTGTTTTCTATTTTATGACTTGTCTACTTATGATTATTTGTCCTTTTTGGCATTTTTTTTTTAATTAGTTGTCCATGCCCTTTATTTATCGTTATGACTGCTGTTCTGGCTTTATAATGATTTTAGAGATGGCCTCCTTCATGTCTTGAAACTAATTATAACAGGGTAACTGCATTATCCAATTATACACAGATCCATCAACTTCTCTATCCCTCATGAGGAGGATGGTGGACTAGAGTAAAATGGAAACTTAAGCCCATCCAATCTATCTGCCTACCTATTTGTCTTCCTAATTGTTGATGGATGCTTTAATCCTGCAAGAGGTGGTGACAAACTGCTTCCACGTCAATTCCCCTCCTGCCATCAGCCCGTCTCTTTCTCTAACACAAAACTCCCTCACTAATATAGTGTCTCTCCACCCCATCCTTCCATCTCATCCTCGGTCATGCCTCCATCTCACTCACATACACTCTCCTTCAGTAGCTTTCTTTATTCTCTCCACATGGCCAAACCAATTGACAATTATACTTAAACTAGGAAAGACCTCTCATACTGAATGGATTTACCAAGGTTGTATCTAACCTCCCTCCCTCCCTCCCCCTCTCTCTCTCTCTCTCTTTCTCATCTATGGTATTTTAAGATACATTTTGGTTATTTTCTTTTACATTATATTGTACATATTGTAAATCTGACTTTATTTCCACACCACCCAGGAGGTAAAGTCTTGGCATTTTTATCTTTTTATTTTTTTTTTAAGAGGAAAGTGACAAGGAAGCTCTTCCCAGGTGAGACTGGGTGTGTGTGTGTGTTGCTGGTCACGAGAGTTTAATGTATTACTGTTTTTTTTTACTAAGTAATTGGTATATTTTTACTTATATTCCAGCACATTATCTTATAATCATAATTGTGACATTATTACCCACCCCAGAACTATAGTAAATGCCAATAAAAGTGACTACATTTTTTTAGCAACGCTAAAATATTTATGCCACGTTTCTGTATTGCCGTTTAATTATTTTCTGCATAAGTTTTCTGTTCTCCCATATAATACATATGTTAAAAATGTATTCATATGTTTACCTTATATGCAATGCTTTTTACATAATATAACAGCCGTTTCACATCACGGGTTTGGGAAACATAGCAACACTGTACACAGGTTGCTGTCCCACCCTGGCTGCCAGTTTAAATTTGTACCACTATAGTACTGTAGTCAGGAATGAGTCCTTTGTTACTATACTGCATTTACTCTAACTTGGCCTAAAATTGCCATCTCCATCTTGAATGCAAAGTTCTAATACTTGAATAAGAGGCTAGCCAAGAAGAAGTGCTATGACTGTAGAGCCCTGCCACTATCTTTCCACCAATGAGGAAGTTAAATAAGCATCAAAGGAAAGAAAACCCAGGCAAAGTTAACGTGAAAGATCAAGAGTCAAATTTTCCCTCCCAATCACACATTTAACTATCAAGACTCAAGATCTTTATGAAGAACCTTGGTTATGAGTTAGGAATGAGTCTCCATGGTTACTAGTCAAAATTACCTTTCCAATCTACTGGTAACTACATTTGGTCATCAGCTAATTGAAAAGGGGACTAGGGATCTGGCAGATGAGAAACTTGCTATATCAAATTATTTAGTTGTGATTTTAAAAAAAATTATTACCCCATACAATGGAAAAGGGGAAAAAAATGTGTGGTTGTCATACTGGCATTTGTGTTCTAAGTGTAATAGGAAAAGTATATGGTAGGATACTGACAGACTTAGGGAAATAAGAGGAATTAGTTGGGGAAGAACAAGGAGGTTTTAGGAAGGGAAGAGGTTGTGTAGATCAGATATTCGTCCTTAGATCTTTAGTGGAAAAGTTTCTAGAGAAGGGAAAGAAGTTGTATGCAGCCTTCATGGATTTGGATAAAGCATATGACAGAGTGGATGGACAAGGATTGTGGAAAGTATTACGAATATATGGAACAGATGGGAGGTTGTTGAAGGCCATGATGAGTATGTATGAGAGTGCTAAGGCTGCAGGGTGTGTGGATGGTAATTTGAGTGAAATTATCTATTTGAATGTTGGACTGAAATAGGGACATGTCGTCACCTTGGCTGTTCAATGTGTATATGGATGGGGTTATAAAAGAGATACAAGGTAGGGCAGTGGATGTTGGAGCAGCTGTAATGAGAAAGGGCAGTGTTTGGAAACTCCCTGTACTACTGTTTGCAGATGATGCTGTATTAAGTGAAGCCAAAGGGGAACTGTAAGGCCTGGTCAGTGAGTCTGGAAGTGTGTGTAAGAAACGGAATCTAAAGGTGAATGTAGGGAAGAGTAAAGTTATGGTCTTTGAGAGAAATGAAGTCACTGGATGTACAGTCAGGTCTGATGATGAGGAAATGGAAAATGTGAGTACAATACATTTAAGTACTTTGGTAGTGTGATGAGTAAGGATGGAAGTTTGGAAGGTGAAGTGACTGAAGGGGTACAACATGGAAGAATGGCTGCTGGCTCTTTGAAAGCAGAGATGAGAAACAAGGAAGCAAGCATGGATGTAAAACAGTCGCTGCATGACAGTATTGATATCAACTCTTAACATATGGAAGTGAAGCTTGGACCTTGGAAGGACACAAGTCAAGAGTAAGAGCAGTGGAAATGAGTTATTTAAGGGGAGCATGTGGAGTTACAGGGAGAGGCAGACTGACAAATGAGGAAGTGAAGAAGCATTGTGGTGTGGATGTGGATGTGATAGAATGCATTAGGAGAAACACACTGAGGTGGTTGGGCCATGTGGAGTGGATGGTGAGCCACAGAGTAACAAGTAGAGTATGTGTGAGGTGGAGGGAGAAAGAGGGAGGGAGAGGCCAAGGACTAGACGGAGGGATGGAGTGGAGAGGTATATAAGAGAGGGGGATGTGAGCTGGTAGCAGGGCAGTGAATTGGCGGGGTACTGGACGACATGGAGGATTTTTATGGCCATCCCTTACGGGGTAAGGCATCTGTTAGCAATAGATAGATAGTTGTGAATTTAATAAACTTTATCCCACCAGAAAGCCTCTCCTGAGCTACCATACTGAAAGCCACATGGAAGTAGCAGGCACAAAAAATCTGATTAAAAAAACTATAGTATACTCACCAAATTAGTATCCAGTTGAATGCCTCTTCCAATGATATCAGACGACTACATTAAGTGATGGATGTGGTTGCGCTAGTAGTAGTAGTAGCAGTTTAGTTCTAACCCTCGACAGCAAAATGATCCCCGAAGGGGTCCCCACAATTGAATTCCTGCCATTGTTTTTGTTTGGGGTGCCTCTGCAACTCACACCCCTGAAAAAAAAAAATATCATAAGCCTTCACACTAAAACCACCATAAAAAATCCATACAAATAACGAAAACCGAAATCCCACACCCACGACCGGAGCTTCACACTAACCCCGTAACACAGACCCCAACCCCCCATTACCCACACAAATCACACAGTTGTTATCCTTCTATCTTCTACCATAATTATCTGAATTCTTCAGAAATACTCAAGAGCGTTTACAATACAAACTAAAATAATTAAAAACTGCATACTAGCAATTAGAGGAAGAACAAGGAAACAAAACTTACCAGAGTCGAGACATCCTTCCCTAGTCAAACATCACGCCACTCTGACCCAAACCGGAGTGTTTCCCCCTCTCTCCCTTCCCCTCCTCCCCCCACCTCCATGCTCACCCCCCCTTCCCCCTACTAGTTCCCTCCCTCCACTCACAACTTAACAAGGCAGTTTCCACCTCCCTCCCTCCATCTCCCCTCCTTTCCTCCATCCTCTCATTGATCTCTCCTTCCTTCCATTTCTTCTATTTGCTTTCCTGTACTTTTCACTTCCTTGCCCATCAAGCTCTTGTCTTCCTCCTTCCATCCACCTCTTCCTCCTCACTGAAAAGCCAGCTTCCTTCAACCCCCCCTCCCTACCCCATTCACCCTCCTCTCCACATAAGAAGAGAGGATAACTGCAGTAGGCCAGTTGGCCCATGCTAGGCAGCTCCTAGAAGAGTAACTGAACTACTATGATGAGATAAAGACAGCAAAGAAGGCTCTCCCCCGCCCTCCAAACCCTCCAGCCGAAGCTGGCAGGAAAGAGTCAGAAAGAACACCACACAGCATAGAAAAACTGGCGTGGACATTTTATAGGAAAGTGCGAAAGGAGAACAGAGACTATCATAGTGTAACCTGAAAAGGAAAAAGTATGAATTAGTATTGGTTATAAGATTTTTTTTTCTATACCCATCCCTTATTTGTCGTATGCTTATCTAGCCTATGCTTGAAACTCTCAATGGAAGAGGCAGCAACTACTTTACTAGGTAGCTTATTCCATTCATCTACTACTCTATTACCAAACCAATTTCTACCTATTTCCTTACAGAAACGGAATTTTTCTAGTTTGAAACCATTACTTCTAGTTCTATCCTGTATGCTCACTTTAAGTACCTTGCTAATATCTCCCTTGTTTATACCCTTCATCCACTTAAACACCTCAATTAAGTCTCCCCTTACTCTACGCCTCTCTAGTGGGTGCAGACTTACAGTCTTTTCAGTCTGTCTTCGTATGACAGGTTCCGAACATCATGTATCATTTTTGTCATTCTTCTCTGTACATTTTCTAACGAGTTAATATCCATTCTATAGTAAGGACACCAAAATTGTACTGCGTAGTCTAAATGTGGCCTTACTAATGCTAGATAAAGTTGCAGTATTACTTTTAATGCCCTACTGCTCATGCTTCTCGAAATAAATCCTAGGACCCTATTCGCGTTTATTTCTCGCATTAATACACTGTTACCTTGGTTTGAGGTCATTACTAACTCCTAGACCTCTCTCGCATTCCGATTTACTAATTTCTTTGTTATCTAAGCTGTATTTAGTATCTCCAGTGGTCTTGCCTACGTTAAGTACATTTTTCAACGTTAAATTCCATCTGCCAAGTTTTAGACCATTTGGATAATAAATCGAGGTCCTTTTGTAAGTTATGGCAATTGTCAGTCGAGTTAATGATACCGTACGGCCTATTTTTGTATCGTCGGCAAATTTGCTGATACTGCTAGTGATTCCTAAGTCTACATCATTTATATATGTAATAAATAATAAGGGACCGAGCACTGAACCCTGTGGTACACCGCTAGTTACTAATCTCCAATCCGACTATGCTCCATTTATTAATACTCATTGCTTTCGTCCTTTCAGCCAGGATTCTATCCATTTTAAGATATCGCCGTCTATACTGTGTGCTGGAACCTTTCTAACTAACCTTTCGTGTGGGACCCTATCAAAAGCTTTACTAAAGTCCAGATCAATAATATCGTAAGCTTTATTGCTATCTACCACCTCATAGACCTCCGAGAAGAATGACAAGTTTGTGAGGCAGGATCGTCCTTGCATGAATCCGTGCTGACTTTCATTTATAAGATTAAATCTTTCTGAGTGTTCTCTAATCTTATTTGCCAAAACTGACTCTAACATTTTTCCTACTATTGACGTTAGACTTATCGGATGATAATTCGACGCAGCTGCTTTATCACCCTTTTTAAAAATGGGCACTACGTTTGCGGTCTTCAACGCCTCTGGAACTTCTCCTGAAATTAATGAATCATTAAATAACGTAAAAAGTGGCTGACATAATTCTTCTTTGGTTTCTTTTATAACTTTTGCATATATATATATCGTCCGGACCAGGCGATTTTTGAGGTTTTACTTTTCTTTCAATGCGTCCTCATTACTAATGGTTATTTTACTAAGAATATTTTCCGTATTATCATCGTAAATATTTCCTGCTTGAGGGACCAGGTCTAGATTTTCCTTGGTGAATACTGATATGAAATAATTATTCAGGATGAAGCACATTTCTTTATCTTCACTTGTAATGTCACCTGATTCTGTTAATTTCTTTCAATACGTCCTCCTTACTAATGGTTATTTTACTAAGAATATTTTCCGCATTATCATCGTAAATATTTGCTGCTTGAGGGACCAGATCTAGATTTTCCTTGATATGAAATAATTATTCAGGATGGAGCACAATTCTTTATCTTCACTGGTAATGTCACCTGATTTTGTTCTGAGTGGTCCAATACTATCTTGGCCTTTCTTGAACATTCGAAATTTTAGGGCTTTATATATTCTCTCTCTCTCTCTCTCACACACACACACACACACACACACACACACACATTCCCAAAGTGTTTCGTCTGAATTGATGCGTACTGCCTTTATCCCAAAATATCCTTTTTATTCCATTTTTAAGGCAACCACCCACAACCTGTTATCCACTAAGCCACCAATAATGACATGATTAGGTGTACCAACAGGCCAGCCAGGATTACTAGAAGTGTGTGTGTGTGTGTGTGTGTGTGTGTGTGTGTGTGTGTGTGTGTG
>JAGKTI010024160.1:0-11112 GCA_018397915.1 Birgus latro | reverse complement strand
AGAGAGAGAGAGAGAGAGAGAGAGAGAGAGAGAGAGAGAGAGAGAGAGAGTGTATGTGTGTGTGTATAGCAAAAATGACACAAAATATACACCATCATATTACTGAAGGGAGTTGGACATTGCCTTTCCTAAAGCAGCATAAAATCGTCTGGAAATAGGAAGAATGGCGGCATCATGTTCCTTTGTCTGGTAGGGATTTCATTCTGCTGGCATTAACAAAAACTAAATGCAACAGGATTATGAAGCGCATTTGACCAGACAGCTGTTATCCTTGGGAATGATAAGTTTTTTTCTCTGTAATTAACGCCTTCTCTACGAGAACGCCATTTAATACTGACTGCCTGTCGATATTACTCAGTTTAAGAGCAATTTTTCGAACAGGAAAGGTTAAAATATTCTTAATTATCCTCCTTACTACAAGAGATCTTCCTTGAACTGAATACGAATCGTCTAGAAGTTTCAAGAATATAAAAGCGCTACCAGATTGAAGGGTTTTTAATCATCCGGCGAAGCATGACTAGAAAGGAAATAGGCAATAACAACGCCAAATCTGAGTATAAACACTTCACCTGTAACTCGACAGGACCGCTGGAGTGAGACAGCGAATATGAGTGGTGGGCCTTGAGGCGGAGTGGGTGTGGGGGAGGGGAGGGGGTAGTTTGGAAGGAGGGGTAGGGAGAATGGGACAGAAGAGGAGAGTGGGATGTGGGTAGGGAGGATGAGGGGATGTTGGGAATGGGAGAACTGGAAGGGGAGGGGGTGGGGAGAAAAAGAGTAGTGAGGAGGGAAGGGTAAGAAGAAAGGAGGTGGGGGGGCCACGGATATTGCTCCACTGTGACCTTGCCCTTGCCCTGAGCGCCTCCAACTATTGTTGTCATCTAGCTGATTCATTGATGCTCTTCTGTTGCTCAGTATGAAACTAAGTACCCAAGACTACAATACAGTATGTTTTCCTAAAAACCACAGAGTGAAGGAATGATGCTGAAAGTACAATGCCTGTATACGAAAGTCGATTGACGTCCGGTATATCCATCTATCTATCTATCTACAGACAGACAGACAGAGAGAGAGAGAGAGAGAGAGAGAGAGAGAGAGAGAGAGAGAGAGAGAGAGAGAGAGAGAGAGAGAGAGAGAATAAGGAGATCAGTGCTTGATACCTGAGTGTATTTGAGAATAGCAGGTGGCTTGTCTGACTGTTATACTGTAGTACTGAGGGTATAGGTTGAACAGTAAGTAAATAGAGGTAGAGGAAGGCAGGAGGAAGCAGTTGTTGCAAAGAAAAAAAGAAAATCTGGAAGGGAAAGGAAAAAGGGAGGAGTTCAGGAGGGAAGTGGAGAGCAAATATAACTCTGCGGAGGAGGAAGTGGAAGGTGTGAGTAAGGTATGCACAGGTGTGAGGAGAAAGAGGATGAAAGGAACAGTGTGTTGGAGTGGTGGTAATGGTGGTTACAGTAATAGTAGTAGTAGTAATAGTAGTAGAAACAGTATGAGTGCGCCTTCAAGTTTCTTGGTAGTGTGATAAGTAGGAATAGTTTAGAGGATGAACTGCGAAAAGGGATACAGCATGGAAGGTTGATTGCAGGTACAGCACACTGAAGCTGGCGACATGTAATACAGTTACGGTACATTACAGATACAGTACATGTCACGTTTTACAAAGAACAAAGTACAAAATTTTCAGCTAACAGTGTATTTACCACGGCTGTCACTCTGATCACAGCTGACATTTCGCCGTTCCAGGGAAAACCCAGACCCAAGGGTTTTTCCGGGCAAGTTGGTACCCTTTCTCCCGAACTTCCCACATTCTCAAGGACACTGCCTCCTCTGCCAACACTGCCTCCTATACCAACACTGCCTCCTCTACCAACACTGCTTTCTCTGCCATCACTGCCTACTCTGCCAACACTGCCACCTTTGCTAACATTACCTCCTTTGCCAACACTGCCAACTCTGCCAACACTGCCTCCTTTGCCAACACTGCCAACTCTACCAACACTACCTCCTTTGCCAACACTGCCAGTTCTGCCAACACTGCCTCCTCCCAACACCAACTCCTCTCCCAGCACTGACTCCTTTCCCAACAGCGGCCCGTATTTCCCAAGACTAAAGAGATTTCCTAACACATCTTCCTCTGCGATTTATTCTGTCTATTGAACTTTAACATCTCTTGTATATTAGCGATGCAAACTCTGTCTGTATGAAAAAGATGCTCTTACTATGCAAAATAAATCGCTAAAGACGAGGTGTTACGAGGTCTCCCCTTGCCATCAAAAACAAAGCTCTGTTCTGTCACTTCTAAAACCAAAAATAAATAAATAAATAAAAATAGAATAAAATAAAAAATAAAAACCGGTAAGGATTTAAGGGATTGCATTTATTAAGGATTTTGGTCAATTTTTTCGACAGACAGTTTTCCCTAATAGTTAATTATCATGACAGATCGTTTCTTCGTATTTTTTCACTTTAATGGTGACTCGAATCCGACTGTGAAATGTTTGGTAGCTGTGTGAGTGAAGGAAAACGTATACACAAATAATCTTTTACACAACTCACGCGTAGGAGAGATCATAAATACGACTTCTGATGTTGACAAAATCTTATAAGTAGTATGATAATTCTCTCTCTCTCTCTCTCTCTCTCTCTCTCTCTCTTTCTCTCACTCACTCCGGTATGATGATTCAGTCCCACCTTATATAGTGGGCGAGAGAGAGAGAGAGAGAGAGAGAGAGAGAGAGAGAGAGAGAGAGGAATGCAGTGGTTAACTCCTTTCATCCGGGGACTTTTTTTTCCCCAGAGTATTCTTGCTAGTTTCAGATTTCACTCATCTTACTGTTGATTTTTAGAGCTTGACTTTTTTTTTTTTTTTTGCATATGTCAGCAGAGTCAATCCTTCTCCAGAGATATTACGTTAATCAAACCGACAGTGCAGTTCTAGAGTATAAAATCTCCAATCCGAGGACGTCTTTTTCACATTATTTTTGATATCCCTGATCGAGTTTATTCACAAGAAACACTGCTCGAACCAGAGGGGCTAACTATTAATCCTTTTAGTACTGTGGTGTTCTTTTAAGGTGAATAACGTGATCTGAAAATAAACAAGAGTGAAAGAGAAAAGTAAGACTCAGATTGCAGGGGTTAAGTGTGGCAGTAGTGTTGGCGACTGCAATGCTGCCACACGCACGAGATGGCCAGAGGAGGGTGGATCTCATCTCAGGGATCGCGGTCTCATTACTCTAGCACCTCATCTTCACGAGTTTATCTATGAGCATTGTACATTACCACTCTCTTCCATGTTATTACTACAAACGATGTCGATGCTGAAATAGTATAAATAACATACAAGGAAATATTAATGCTTAGTACAGAAAATATAGGTTACCGCTAGGGAATATGTTCTAGAATGCCGTCTAACCCAACGAAAATACGTGTTCTGGTCGCATAAGTAATCACATTCGTTATAAAAGATACCTGATATAAGAGAGTCGTATGCTAGAGTCGTATGCTAGAGTGCTAGAGTCGCTGTGTATAGATTAACAATAGACTAGACTAAAAGACATGACAACAGGGGCGAGAGAAAAACTGAAGGTGGTGCATGTGAGAAAAAATGAGGAGCCAAGATGGTGGCGACGTGAGGGAGAGGGATTAAACAAAAAAGAAAGAAAAGAAAAAAAGGAGGAAAGGACGGACATTCCTCTTCCACTTCAAGGACGTATCCATTTTTTTTTTTTTTTCTGTCTGTAGCCTACACCCCCTTCCTTCCCTCTTTCTGAATGGGGATCAGGACGTAGTATCGACTCTTGCCAGTCGTCTTCCAGGGAATGATTAGGACTTAGCAAAAATTGATTGCCTACCATCATAATCCTCGTGACGTCGAGAGGTAATAATCAAAGTCTCCTCCTCCTCCTACGACATCATCATCATCATCATTATCATCATCATCTTCTTCTTCTTTCTTCTTTTTTTGCTCCTTCTTCCTCCTCCTTTCCTTCTTCTTCTGCCTCCATTGCTAACACTNGTGACGTCGAGAGGTAATAATCAAAGTCTCCTCCTCCTCCTACGACATCATCATCATCATCATTATCATCATCATCTTCTTCTTCTTTCTTCTTTTTTTACTCCTTCCTCCTCCTTTCCTTCCTCTTCTGCCTCCATTGCTAACACTGTACGAGTCAGCACTTCAATAAACGTCTTATCTCTCCTGCCAATCACACATCTACTGTATTAGTAAATAACTCATTCTCTCCTATTGTATTTCTTTGCCATTATCAAAGGAAGTAGCGACATCAAGTGGCTTTGCTCTTTTCAAGGTTATACTCTCATAATTATCTCAAGGTGCGGGGAGGCGGGGGAGGGGGTGTCTTTTAGGCTGTTCCAATCCCGTGTTCCCCCCCCCCCTATCATCTACTGAAAGGGTATATCATCATCACTGTCGTCGTCGTCATCGTAATCATCATCATCATCATCATCATCAATCCTCCTTGATCTCCTCCTCCTCCTCCTCCTCTTTCCCATCATTATCATCATCATCATCATCATGCTGACCTTTTTTCCCCACTTAAGGATGGGGTAAGATGGGATGCAGTAACAAAGGATGAGAGGGTAAAAAGGGTGAGTGTTATCGGTACATAACAAGAAGTAAATGTGGGTGGTGTTCGACAGGTCAGTCCATATATTTCAGATACTTAATTATTAGTAGACAAACTCTAACTACTTCACTCCAGAAACGTATCTTTATTAAATTCTTGAAACTCTCAGTTGATTATATTTAGATGAGGGAGTTTTGATGGCGGAGAAGTTAATGAAGGCTATGTTTAACCTCTCCAGTTCAAAAAAATCTCCTAAGGTGGATAAAATCGCCTGGAGATAGCAATAAATAGATAGAAGAATGGTATTTTGTTTAATGCTGTAAAAACATAAAAAATTCACTTCAATGCAAGAGCTAAAAAAAACTTGCGCAAGACCCACCGACATACAGCAAAAACACCACTGTTAACACCAACACACCAGTCCTGCATGATGAACGCTGTGGTATTAGTGACCAAGCAGTGACATGCAAAGATGTATGGCGCCATCCGGGGAGAGAAGGGCTGTTGGGCCTTAGAAAACACACTATACTGCTTTGCTTATGCCCAGAATCATCGTGATTGCATAGTGAGATACTCTTGGCAAGAGGTGGACTGTTATTATTATGACCGCTGTCCTGGAGAAATGAAGAAAGGGAGACTTACAAGGAGTTACAAGGACAAGTAGCACCTCGAAATGCCTTACGACCTATACCAAAGATGCACCACGTATGAAGTTGGCAGGTACTTGTTACTACCCTGCCAGTGAGAGAAAAATGAAGATAGCGACTTTCCCCACCCACTCTCCCACCCGGCACGTTAAAAGGGCACCTACCCCCCCCCCCCCAAAAAAAAAGAGCATACAAAATTTTACGAGAGAGAGAGAGAGAGAGAGAGAGAGAAGGAAAAGAACAACTTGTTATGCCACATTCCTGTCTATCCTGAAGCAAGTTCAGGTCTTTCTCTCAGTTCTTTTTGTCCTAATTAGACTCTCCCCGTTCCCCCCTTGCTCAAGGACTGCTGCTATATACTTACATAGGACGCTCTCTCTCTCTCTCTCTCTCTCTCTCTCTCTCTCTGCTACTACTGCTACTGCTGCTGCTGCTACTACTACTACTGTTACTATTTCTACTACTGAGGGCTTCTGAACCCCTCCCTCTCCCCCCAAGAAAGTTAATCCTGGCATGTCATGTAACCTATTCTCTGCAGGAAGAAAATAATCAGTTGTATAATTGTTACCGGTATGTAGTTTACGTATTACGGAAGACCATTAGTACTTGTTAGAGAACTCCTACCTGGTATTCTGGGTCCCCTTAGATCCAAGTTTTTTTTTATTTTGTACACCTTAAAAAAACAAAGAGAAGAAAAGAAAGAAGTATCCACCTATTTCAAGCACTCAGCATTCTGAAGCGTGGACGATGTGTTGTGGTATAAGGTTCGTTTAGTTGTGGCAGTGCACATGCTTTTCCTGCTTACTAGTTCTCGAAAATTACGTAAAACTGCGCAATAAACTATGTTAAAGCCTGAGGTAACAGCAATTTGTTAGATCACTCTGTGTCTGGGGGATTTGGTACTTTGATAATCATCGTACAGTAGTGGCACGATACTGTTTTTTTTTTTTTTGGTGGGGGGAAGGGGAGACTGTACGGTCAGGAGCAAAAGTTCTTTTCTACAGTGTCCACAATTAAGACATGTTCGTCACTTTCCTCTCTGATGCATTTATAATTGGGAGAAGCATCTATGGGCAAAGAAATGCACACTATCAACCCTCTCTCAGCTTTGGAATAGGAGCCAGTAGGAGAATGTAAGAAGTAGAACAGGTGAAACAGCATCCAAACATTTGTCCCTGATGTGCGTTTAACAGTCCTCCCCACCTCCCTCTCTCTCGGACCTAGTCTCCAGGATCGCTGCCATAATAATTACATATACCACATCTTGCCAAGGTTATCCCACCAAGAAGACACAACAGCACTGCAACAAAGTTTTCATGCACCAGTCGATGATGATGATGATGCACACGAGGAACACTGCAGGGGCCGTATTCTCGCTGGCTTGAGGGGATTATTTCCTAACACCTCTTCCTCGGCAAGTTATTTTGCTTAAGCGCCTAAATATTCTTTGACATGTTACTGACGAAAATCTTGTCGATATAAATGATAAATCAATACCATGCCAGAAAATATTAAGTAAGACTGTTATAATACGGCATTTAAATCTCTCTCTCTCTCTCTCTCTCTCTCTCTCTCTCTCTCTCTCTCTCACACACACACACACACACACACACACACACACATACACACACACTTCTTCCAAGGCCCACCTGGTGTTGGAGATGTTAAAATACAAATATTGGGCTTCGCATCTAAGTTTCCACCAAATATTCTTCATCAGACTTACAGTTTACTCCGTTTTAAGTATTGTGTGTGTGTGTGTGTGGCTGTTGTTGTTGTTGTTGGTGTTCTATTTTCTTTTGTTTTGTTTTTAGGAAAGACAAGGAAAGTGTAAAATCTTCCCATGACTTTTATTCTTCATATAAAAAAGAAAAAATATTAGGCTACTTAGAAGAAGAAAATTATCATCAGATTTTTCTTTGGTTTGCAGGAAGGACAAAACAAAGAATTTCCTATATCTATTGGTCTTCCTGTAAGAACAGATCTAAGTTACGACAGGCACTTGATCCCGGCAATAAATCCTCCCAGACGACTTCCGACGAATCCATCTATCACAAGTGCCAACCCGTAACCACTCGTGTCAAGGGAGATCCCCGTCAAATCCTTCTTGAAGAACTTGAGCGTTTCATTATCGTTTTCATGGTCGGGACAACTCTAGTATTATATTCCAGATAACGCCAAACTATTTTATTTAGCTGAGTGGCTCGTAGAAGTCTAATAATGTTAATGCTGTCTTCATTAACCCTCACACGATAGCTTAAGTCCTAAGGTATTAGGTACTGCCTGACACTGGATAATTTTATTCAATTCGAGGTTAATAATAGAAGCCTGAGAATGTTAATACTATAGGCTACTCCATTTCACGAAGTTTGGCACCATCAGCGATGTCGTCAACGCCTGCAGTGTTGATGTAAATTCTCTGCACCGGGTGAACCTCTATTTAATACCTTGAGAGTCAATATAAAGGCAATACAAAAAGGTATATCCAGTACTGAGGACCTTTATCAGTGCTATAGGTGTTGACGACATCACTGAAATGGTGCCAGACTTGGTGAAATGGAGTCTATAGTTCAGACAACATCAACCTTCTCGTAGCCATGTCTGACCTACTGTTCCATTTCGCCTAAGACCATACTTTCCCTCTCGCTTTATCCATGCAAGTGCAAATTTGATGTTTTGTTAACGATAAATTAATCACTTCTCGTGTTCTTTGGGACCTAAACCTCCCTTCTGCACTTAAAAAAAGGGGGGGGGGAGGTCTCGACTGAGTAAACTTTAGATTTTCACATCATGAATTTAAATATCCGCTGCAGGAGTCATCTGTATTGTGCTGCCATCTATAAGCGGCTTTGCCAACCTTAACCCCAAACAAATGTCAGCTGATTGCACGAAGCCCATGCGATGGTGAGAGTCTGATATTTTTTCGTGTACCCTCAATGTATATTTCATTACGATTTAAGGACCGTAGATTGTATATAACACAGTATCACTGACATGTGCTGAATTTCATTTACGTTAACAAAACATCAAATTTACATAGCATGGATAAAGCGAGAGGGCAAGTAGTCCGAAAATCATGGGGGAGCATTTAAAGTTCCAAGAAAGTCATTTTACTGCCTTATCGTGAGTATACATGTAGATAGTGCCAAAGAAGTAACTACGAGCTTATTTGTGCTCTGTAATCCCCCCAAAAGTATGCTCGCATAATTTACCGGTTTAACCTGTTTGTTTTGAGGGCACGTTATCAAATAAAAGAATTTTAATCAGTTTAGTATCATTGCCTGGCAGTTATTATTGTACTCTGTTGATCATCATTAAAAAGATTTCCGGTATCTAATTACTGCCATGTTCTACAGGTAAATTAATGTGTACCACTGACAGTTTCTGCTTTAAAATTGTTGTAGGTTTTTGTCGGGGTTCGTTGATTCTGACATCCACTTCAGTCGGAGTACTGTACATCCTTGCTTGTGAGCTATGCCTCTGTGACAAAATTTTATTTGAACCAGATATTGGAAATTAATCTTCAAGTTTTAAATTATTCTTAGATTTTTAATTCATTTTAAACGATTTCAGCTTTTTCAGTTATCACAGATCTCTACGGTAGTTTTATGTTATAACCCCCAATTCATTTCATTTTATTTTGTTACATTTTTGAAGGCTCATACTTGCTTGCATGCGTCGGCCTTGGTCACCTAATGGCGACCCTCCATGCTACTTGATCTCTGGCATCTTCCCTATTTAGTCCCCTGTCCCTGAGGTCACATTCAGTGACCTTGTCCCAGGTCTGTTTCGGCTTAGCTCTCGCTACTCTACCCTCAACATTAACACTTTCTCATTTTCTGCACTCAGTTATCATCCTCCATCCTCTCCACATGCCCAAACCTTCTCAGTCTACCCCTCCTCATCACAACACCAACACACTCTAGTCCCATCCTATCTCTCAACTCTTCCATCGTAAACCTAGCCTTCCCAGGCCTTGCACTCAGGGACGCACTGCACATTCACCTGATCATTTCCAGTTCTATATGTTTGAGCCCATGAGTATTCTCTTTTCTTTACTGCCCAGGTCTCACTACCATACAGCATTCACTCCTAACACATGTCGAATACAAAGATCGCCTAGCACAGAGGGAGAGCCCTCTCAATGTCAGGAGAGGCAACAGCTCCATGAACTTCTTCCAACCACTCCTCACTCTAGCCACAGAGCTCGCTACAGCCCCATCTCCAGCACACAATGTGTCTCCCAAATAACAAAACTTCCGCACATTCAAGAGACACACCAGCAAGTTCAATCTTTTCATGCCAGACAGTCTTCACATGCTCTCCCCGATACACAGCACACATGAAATCAGCATTATCTCGGAGTCTACCTCTAATATCACTATATCTCTTTTGCACCCACTCATCACAAACACTGCACAAGATGGAATAACTTCCCACACCCTTGTGGCAAATGGCACATGGCCACTCCCTCTCTTCTTTGACAGTACTGCCCCCAGCCCTAGATACCATCACTTTTGTTTTATCAGCATTTACTCTTAAGCCCTTGCTTCCCATACAATCTCTCCATTTCCTAAATAGCCTTGTTTATGACTTTTCAAAGTGAGCTGATCAAAACACAAAAAAAACACAAGAAATTAGTTTATCTGCATGACCTATCATAACCTTAACTCATACCTAATCTGGGCATTCTCAGATGGATTAATTGAAATTAAACCATATTTTGCCATTCTAACCAAAATGTGAAAACTGCATCATTTAAACCTTGCCTTGGCATCCTGCAGGCATAACCTTGGTATCCTTGAATCTTTCAGACCATACTTTAGGCTATTGCATATGTCATAGATCCTAATCAGAAAATGCAAGTAGCACACAGTGGGGTCATCTTGAGATTAATGTACTTTACATTTTGAAGAGCAGAGACGTAACCGCTTCCAGGGCTACGAGGGGGTGAAATGGAAACAGTTCATCAGTAGGTACTCAGGAAAGACAAAATTTGGAGATTGGGACTGCTAGACACCACCAAGTAACAAAAGTACATCTCAGATGGATATAACATAAAGCTCTGTCAAGACATAAAAAGAAAGCTATCCAAAATTTAGGATTCGAACTGTTATTTTCTGAAGAATCCAGTATTAAGGTAAAGTAAAATAACACATTACTGACACTCATGAGGAAAGGTGTGGGAATGAAGGAGTTTTGGTTGGGAGATACAATAAGTAAGTGATTTGTGAAAGTACTGTATGGCAGAACTGAACAAAATGCATAGCTTTGGTAAAGATGAAGTTTTGGGACATCAGAAGACATTTACCAATCACTCCAGTTTTCTTGCAGGTTTATAGTTCTGAGTATTTTGTAATTATGACATTTTTTTCATTTGTGAGAAGTTGATCATTAAATAATACTCTTATCTGACTGCTCCTACCACATGCCTGTCATGTACACCACAGACTATCTATCTATCTCTATCTATTGCCAGACGCCTCAATCCTGCACGGGGTGGCCACAAACAAATCGCCTCCATGTCACTCTGTCCCCTGCCATTTCACTACCATGCTTCCAACTCTCATCCCCCTCTCTCATATACCTCTCCACTCCATCCCTCCATCTCATCCTCGGCCTCCCCCTCCCTCTCGCCCCCTCCATCTCACTCACATACACTCTCCTTGTCAGTCTTTCACTCTCCATCCTCTCCACATGCCCAAACCACCTTAACGTGTTTCTCCTAACGCTTCCTATCACGTCCTCAACCACACCACAATGCTCCTTCACTTCCTCATTTGTTAGTCTGTCTCTCCATGTGACTCCACATGCTCCTCTCAAATAACTCATTTCCACTGCTCTCACTCTTGACTTCTGTCCTTCCAACAGGGTCCAAG
>JAGKTI010024159.1:0-14499 GCA_018397915.1 Birgus latro | reverse complement strand
TTTTTCTCCCTTCTCCACTAGTAATCTACCATTTTTATCTTTCACACCCCCACTGACTTCGTTGGCACCCTGTCTAGCTCTCTTTACCTCCTTCCAGAACATTTTCTTACATTCCCTCCAATTTGCACTCAAATTCCTCATCTACTCTCTTGTTACTCTCTCGTACTAATCTTTTCACCTCTCTCCAAGACAATGATGTGTATTTCATTCAGTTCTGTAAGACTTGAAATTTCGGCTAAGTCGTCGATGGGCGGCACGTAACTATGGAACCATCGTCGCTCTCCACGGGTTAACATCTATAACCATCTGCACAGCTACTGTGGCTGTAGACAATCCAGGAATAACATTTACAAAAATTATCTATCTATCTATCTTTTGCCAGACGCCTCAATCCCGTATGGAGTGGCCACAAACAAATCGCCTCCATGTCGCTCTGTCCCCCGCCATTTCGCTACCACGCTCCCAACTCACACCTCCCTCTCTCATGTACCTTTCCACTCCATTCCTCCATCTCATCCTCGGCCTTCCCCTCCCTCTCGCCCCCTCCACCTCACTCACATACACTCTCCTCGTCAGTCTTTTACTCTCCATCCTCTCCACATGCCCAAACCACCTTAACGTGTGTCTCCTAACACTTCTTATCACATCACAACCACACCACAATGCTCCTTCACTTCCTCATTTGTTAGTCTGTCTCTCCATGTGACTCCACATGCTCCTCTCAAATAACTCATTTCCACTGCTTTCACTCTTGACTCCTGTCCTTCCAAAAGGTCCAAGCTTCGCTTCCATATGTTACAGTTGGTATCACAATACTTTCATGTAACAACTTTTTCACTTCCATACTCACCTCCCTGTTTCTTATCACTGCTTTCAACGAACCAGCAATCTTCCTTCCCTACTGCACCTTTTCTAGCACTTCACCCTCCAGATTTCCATCCTTACTCATCACACTACCCAGGTACTTAAATGCACTCACATTCTCCATATCCTCCCCATCCAATCTCACTGTACATTCAATGGCTTCACTTCTCTCGAAGACCATCACTTTACTCTTCCCTACATTCACCTTTAGATTCCGTTTCTTACACACTCTCCCAAACTCATCTACCAAGTCTTGCAGCTCCCTTTCGTCTTCACTCAACAACACAGTATATCTGCAAACAACAGTACAGGTAGTTTCCAAACACTGCCCTCTCTCTCTAGGGCCGCTCCAACATCCACTGCTCGACCTTGTATCTCTTTTATAACCCCATCCATGTACAGATTGAATAACCATGGAGACATGACACATCCTTGTTTCAATCCAACCTTCAAATGGAAAGATTCACTCAGTTTGCCATCCACACACACTGCAGCCTTAGCACTCTCATACATACTGTTCACTGCCTTCAACAGCTTCCCATCCACTCCATATATTCTTAGTACTTTCCACAAACCTTGTCTATCCACCCTGTCATATGCTTTCTCCAGATCCATGAAGGCTTTATACAACTTCTTTCCCTTCTCTAGAAACTTTTCCACTAAGGATCTGAGAATGAATATCTGGTCTACACAACCTCTTACCTTTATAAAACCTCCCTGTTCTTCTCCAAAAAATGATGATGACCAGTCGCAACCTATATACAACAGGCTCGGTGGTTTATTTGAATGATGAGGCTCTGAAACAGATGGGTCGTGTCTGGACCAGTTTCACAGGACTCCATGATAATATAATAGTCTATGTTATAATATATGCTATGTATGTTACGAACGCATAATGTTTTGCAGGAGAATAGTGTGGAAATGTTTCGAATCCAACTTCATTAAGTTTCTCACGATTCGCCTCATAGCTCAGTATCAGACTACACTCAGGGTTGTCCATTCGCCTGCCCTTTCTCTAACCCTGACTTCCACTTCCTTCCACTGAGGGGAATTGGACTCGCCAATTGAGCAGTTTTCCAGCTAAATCTAGAGGTTTTAGAACCAATCTGGCACAAAGTTTTTTATATTTTTACTCTATATGTAGCATTTTTTTATGTCCTGTCTGGTGGGGTTTACGGTTGATTTTCCCCAATCTGACAGATTTTTACCACTTTGAAGACCGGTCTAGCGGACTGATAGAATTTCCACTTGGCCACACTGATCAAACTTCTTAAACCGTGTTAAGATGGCGTCGTGGTACAAAGCAACTTTTTGTAAGGAAGGGGTTGTTTGTTTGTTTTCTTGTCTTATACCCTGCTTTTACATAAAAATAAAGAAATCAGAGACATATATAGTACTGAATAGAGATTCTGAAAGGTGGACTTCATACACATAAGCAGCGTTAAGATGGTGTCGTGGAGCAAAGTAACTTTTATAAAAAAGTGGTTGTTTGTTTATTTTGTTGTCTTATACCATTCTTTTAGATAAAAATAAAGAAATCAAAGACAGATATACAGTACTGAATAGAGATTCTGAAAGATGAGTGTGTATTTGAGTGAAAACTACTCATATCAAGCAACCTTTCTGCAGTCTTGGTCAAGGCATACTTTTTTTCAAGGAACTGGCATCCAGAATTAGGGTGTGTCTTTCACACTGCAGCATCTTATATGCCTGGAAATATGGATAATATGGGTGATGAGTTTTCCGTGAATGTTGGTATGCACCTGGGGTCAGTTTTGAGCCCCTTGTTCTTTATCATGGTACTTGAAGCCCTCTCACCCAACTTCAGAAATGGACTCCCGTGGGAGATGTATGCTGATGATTTGGTGCTGACTGCAGAGAATGAAAGGGAAGGTGGAGGAAAGATGGTATGGGGCACAAGGGCTTAAGAGTAAATGCGGATAAACCAAAAGTGACTACATCTTGGGCTGGTGGCGGTACTATCAAAGAAGAGGGAGAGTGGCCATGTGTGATTTGCCACAAGGGCATGGGAAGTACAGTAATTCTTTCTTGTGGAGTGTCATTGATAAGTGGGTGCACAAGAGATGTAGTGGTATTAGAGGTAGACTGCGAAATGATGCTGATTTCATGTGTGCAGTGTGTCGGGGAGAGCAGGTGGAGATTGTTAGGCGTGAGAGGGTTGAACTTGCAGGTGAGTCTCTTGAGTGTGTGGAGGAGTTTCGTTATTTGGGAGACATGTTTTGTGCCGGAGGTGGGGCTGGAGTTAGCTCGGTTGCTAGGGTGAGAAGTGGTTGGAAGAAGTTCACGGAGCTGTTGCCTCTCCTGACATTGAGAGGACTCTTCTTACGTGCTAAGGGGTCTTTGTATGCAGCATGTGTTAGAAGTGGGATGCTGTTTGGTAGTGAGACCTGGACAGTAAAGGAAGAGGATATTCGCAGGTTTAAACGTACAGAAATGACAATGATTAGGTGGATGTGCAGTGCGTCCCTGCGTGCAAGGCCTGGGGGGGCTGGGTTTACAATGGAAGAGTTGAGAGGAAGGATGGGACTGGAGTGTACTGGTGTTGTGATGAGGAGAGGTAGGCTGAGGTGGTTTGGACATGTGGAGAGGATGGGGGATGATAATTGAGTACAGAGGGTGAGGTGTTAATATTGGGGGAGGGGTAGACTGAGAAAGACATGGGACGAGGTCATTAAGTGTGACTTAAGGGTTAAGGGACTGAACAGGGAGGCTGCCAGGGATCGAGCAGCGTGGAGAGCCGCCATTAGGTGACCAAGGCCGACGCATGCAAGCATGTTGGAGCCTTCAAAAACAAAACGAAACGAATGTGTTAGAAGTGTAATGCTGTATGATAATGAGACCTGGGCGGTAAAGGAACAGGATATTTGCAGGCTCAAACGTACAGAAATGACAATGATTAGATGGATGTGCAGTGTGTCCCTGAGTGTGAAGCCTGGGAGTTGAGGGATAGGATGGGACTGGTGTCATAAATTGTGAGTCACTCCCCTTTCTAGCGAGAGTTAATCTAAATTGGAACAGTGGTAAATTTGCATAAGTCTCGTTGGAAAGATTAGGGCAATTGATCCTCTAACTTACCAGCAAATATTCTCCTCATATAATAGCTAGTTCCCATTGATTTGGCCAAATTCATGGGGTTACTTAGCTATATATTGAGTCGGACAACACATGACGACGGGCGTGAGGTCTCAGTTGATTTCCTGGGCATCCTAGCATCCTTCTAGGTGTGTATTTACAAGTGCTGCTTGAAAAGTGTTTGCTAAGGGAGTGAGTGAACATGGCAAATTTCTTTCTCCTCATAGGATTGCAGAGTTGCCAATTATTTATTAATTACAAGGCTAAATACAGTTAAATTATTTTGTGAAATATGCAAGGTGAATCTAACTTAATTTAATCTTAGATTTAATTAAACTAAAGCCAAATATTCCCTTTATCTATAAAGATATATATTAAACCAACATCTGTTTTTCATCTTGAGGCTTTTCATCCTTACCACACAGACGCAGTTAACCCTTTGAGAGTCCGATGATGATTCTGGTTGCCATTTCAAATCCAACCTTAGAGATTCCGATGATGCTTTTAATCGTCATTTTAAGAAACTTTTGTAAAATATTCACTATTAATCATATTTGTGCATCGTAACAAAGAGACTCGAGCATGATGTCACAGAATGGTTGCTCTATGCTTGGCAGGTACTGCACAGCTTGTCTGACTCATGGCTTTATTTCTTTGTCACTTTATTCTTTGTGGATATTTTTCTACAGCAAGATGTAAAATTTTTGGTTTTTGCCTAACTTCAACTCGTCACTTTGACTTTTTATTTTGTTTGTTTTCCTTTTTGGAACATACTACGATAAAGTACAACTATTCAGCTTCAGAATAACACCACAACCAGCATCCTATCGTGAAAAGTGTATTTGCACTGAACAATCAAAGAAAAAGATTGTGAAGCGAATATGCGGCCGAGACTAGAAGAAATTATGCATCTCTTTCCTTTCGCTTTACCGTGCAACAAAATGCTAAAATTACCATAATATATATATCATTGTAAAGGTAATTTATTGTAGTTTAGCATGGTTTAAACCAGATTTGCATATCTTTATTATTATTATTTTTTTTTTTTTTTTGCCAAATATTTTTCTATGGCAAGGTATAAAATTTTTGGTTTTCACCTAACTTCAACTCGTCATTTTGACATTTTATTTTTCTCTTTTCTCCTTTTTTGATCATGCTATGATATGATAAAGTACAACTATTCAGCTTTAAAGTGACATCAGAAACAACATTCTAGCGTGAAAAGTGTTTATACACAGAAGGATGAAAGAAAAATATCGTGCCATGAAGATGTGGGTCAGCTTGAGAGTGACTGACTCTAGCACAGACATAATCTGGTCGGCCCAGAAATCTCATAGGGTTAATGTAAAATGCAAAAGTGGGGTCAACTTGAAGTACCCTCTGTTATACAATTTTTGTGTTACTTTACTGAAAATAGGATAGTTATTGATTTATCTACATATAATACTGGAGAAAAAATGGCTTCTTTATCAAAATATAACAGAAATGGAAGGTTGCGTCCATCTCAGTTTGTGGACAGTCTACATGCGATTATTATGTTGTCTGAGTGTTGATCACTGTCATGTTTTTAGGTGCTGAATGTACATCTGTACGGGAAAATGGTAAATGGGTATAACAACACTGTATCTTACATAACAAATGAAGGAAGTATGGTACTTAAACGACTGAAGATCGTATGAATCCACTGAGTGCATGTGGAGGCTCTTTCTCATGGGGTAGTTTGTGTGCCCGCTGCCAGGGGCCCAGGGCAGTGCTGATGATGTGTATACACCACACCTGACGCTCATGCCTTTTGAAATCAGCTGATGAATCCGGAAAATATAGTGTCATGGTCCACTGCACAGCTAAAATATACATGGAAAAATAGACTGTAACAGAAATGAGACATTTTGTCAAAGCAAGAGGAATATCATGCCTTTAAAAATTCGGGTCGCTGATCTCGGCTCTGTAAGATTTCGGTCGTACAGTTCTTACTATTATTAAGTGTACAATGGATAAAATCATGTCAGGATTTGCCAAATAAAAGACTACGATCTTTGGAAACTGTATGATAAATTTTTCCAACAACTGAGATTCATAACACTTGGTAAAAATGTGCTGAATGCAAACACATGCAATAAGCTTTCATGGCTTTTAGTAAATTCTATGGAGAACTTTTCAGCGTAAATCTCATTTAGAGCATAAGTAATATCTCAGATGAATATAATACTGGTAAAATGCTTTATGCATGAGTAATAATCCCGATAGGAATTTTTTTTATAGGATAGTACACCAGCTCAGAGCGGGTAGTGACCCCACGCTATTTAGTGATCCAGCGAACACTGGCAACTTTCAGGAGTTTGCAGGGGCTTTAATTCCTGAAGCCTCACTATTCAAGAAGCGTAATCAGGAGTATGTTGACAAGATGCACTGGAATGTTGTTCAAAAAACACACAGACCTTCTTGTCCTTTACCATGGAAATTTTTACCTCCTTATTTTTATCATCTTGTATGTTCCTTGTCTTTATTGGTTTATCCTCAGATTTTAAAGAGCTAAGAAAAGTACCTATCTCTTCTTTAGGTACAGACTTAGCCATTCCTGACTTAGGTTTCCCAGCCAGTTGGTTAGTGGTTCTTTTCCTTCTGTTTCAGCCTTCTGTTTATTTTCAGCAGGCTTTACTGTTCCTTGCAGATGTTTAAAGAGTTGCATCAAGCATTCCTCAGGCTCCGCACAGGAGAAATCATCCTTCTGGTACCTACTACACAAAGCATCCTTAGTTCTAGGTAGAAGCTTTAAGGACTCAATTCTAGAAAGCACCCAGTCTGCTGCCTTAACTTCTTTGTAAGTACCTAAGGCCTTTAAATTACAACTCACCGCAGTCCAAAAATTTTGCATAATTTAGGAATGGGTAATTCAGTTAGAGCCTTCAATAATTGGGTAATGACTTGCTCCTTGTCTTCATAATTCTGCTTAAGGATAGCCAAAGCCTCATAATTGTTTTCCTCCACAGGTAATTCCTTTATCAATTTGTAAGGCATCTCCTTGCCCTGTCCTAACAGATATGAGAGCTAACTCACATTAGGGAAATTTGTTCTATCATGGACTAAGTATTTAAACTGATCCCAAAAGGATTTCCAATTCTGCTCCCCATCAAACTCTGGAAGCGAAATTTGTGGTAATGCAGCTTTACTTGGCTGTTCCACAACTTGTGTTTTGGTGGTAATTAATTTAGATTCAACCAGCTTCACTAATGTTAGATATTCCTCTAATTTACCTTCAAATTTGGTAGTCTCCAACTCTAAAAGATCTTTAGCATCAGCTTTTACTATGGCTGCTTCTAAATTAACATAACTTTCTTCATACTTTGTCCATCTTTCCATTCAAAAGACTACTTAATTTCTCCCTTGTCTGAGGCGTTTCTTCTAATGACTGCCTACAGTCATGTATGGCTCTCATTACCCATCCTGCCTTACCACTGGATGATTCTTGTAACAAGGAAATTGACATTGTTACTAATTTCTAAGTTACTTAAGTTACCCTTAATTTAAATTTTACAACCTCAAATTTACCTGAACTCAGTAGTTATTTATCACTTTATATTTTGAGGAGTGTGGGAATTGGGTTTATGGTATTATCACTTTATATTTTGAGGAGTGTGGGAATTGGGTTTATGGTATTAAACCTATCTCCCTGGGTTATTAAACTTCTGGGGTAATGTTGTTATTCCCACACTCAGTTTCCAAAATAACCCAAATTTCCCTAAGCTCAGTAATAATTAACACCTTAGTATAACATAGGACCACCCAAATCCTGCACAACATAGAACTGTTCTTTCTTGAAGTCTATGTAATTTATAAATTTCTACAGAACCGCTTCTCTGCCTTCGTGATTCCACTGTATACCATCGGCCTTTAGAGTTGCTTGGAAGGGCTTTGCATTGACGTGGATAAAATCCTTCCCTTCCCTAATCCTCTGCAACTTCCCGTTAACGGCCCTGCTAATTAATTTATACGCAAACTGGTGAACCGTATGGTAGGTTTCTAGGCTCAAGAAGGATTATGGTCACCGTAATTTTACATGAACCTTTAATGGCTCCTACCACGGCTAAAATATTTTCCACAATTTCATTAACTTCCACATCTTCATGGATGTCATTTCCTCCCAGAAAGATAACAGTGTGGTCATGCACCTAGTCTAACGTGGCATTTAGCCGCTCATCCTCAGAAAAGGAACTTGCCTTTCCACCAGGAGCTCTGTATATACATATTTCCACGTGTTCCATTTCTACATAACGTGGTAGTAAGCTATGCCCAACGAATGCGACCATAAAATCACTCAACGCCACAGCACAAATCTTATCCTCACTCTCTGAGGCATCAAAAATATGTTATAAATTGTGAGTCACTCCCCTTTCTAGCAAGAGTTAATCTAAATTGGAACGGTGCTAAATTTGCATAAGTCTCATTGGAAAGATTTTTAAGTGCAAGGAAGAAGGAACCAAAGGCCAAGAAAAAACAAAAACAATATGAAAGAGAGCCAACTTCAAGATCCGTTCATTTCGAGATGCCTGGACACACTGCGTTTGAAAGACTGGAGATCATAGGAAGTAGGGAATACAGACAGAGGAAGACAGTTCCAGAGTTGACCAGTTGCACAAATGGAGGACTGGGAGTAACGGTTAACCTTGCATTAGAGAGTTGGACAGAAAAGGGATGAGAGTTTGTTGCTTGATGGGTGCTACGTGCCCGTCGTAGAGGTGGAGGGATGCAAGTACACAGCTCAGAGGAACAGTGACCGTTGAAGTAGCGATAGAAAAGAGATAAAGATGCAACAGTGCGGCGAAGAGACAGAGATTGAAGGGAATCAGTAAGAGGAGGAGAGTTGATGAGACAAAAAGCCTTTGACTCCACCCTATTGAGAAGAGCTGCATGTAGGAAGCCTCCCCACAGATGAGAGTTGTACTCCACACAGGGGCATATAAAACCCGTGTACAAAGTCAACAACTGTGTAGGGGTTCCCTAAGATTTGGCCAATTCATAAGGTTACTTAGCTATATGTTGAGTCGGACAACAGATGACGACAGGCGTGAGGTCTCGGTTGATTTCCTGGGCATCCAGGCGTCCTTCTAGGTGTGTATTTACAAGTGCTGCTTGAATGGTGTTTGCCAAGGGAGTGAGTGAACATGGCGAATTCCTTTCCCCTCATATGATTTAAGAGTTGCCAGTTATTTATTTATTACAAGGCTAAATACAGTTAAATTGCTTCGTGAAATATACAAGGTGAATCTAACTTAATTTAATCTTAGTTTTAATTAAACTAAACCAAAGATTCCCTTTACCTATAAAGATATATATTAAACCAACAACTGCTTTTCATCGTGAGGCTTTTCATCCTTACCACGTCATCTACCATGCAGACGCAGTTAGGTCAAAGGAAAATTCCTAAGTATTTACATGTATGTACAATATAGTTGTCCACTAGGGTTAAACGCAGTAGCATTTATTAAAAATGTAATTACGGCGCTCCAGTCGGATTGAGCCGATGAAGGTGTATATCCAAGGGATGGTCGTTTTTTTGGGCTCACGTAATGCCGCTCAGGGATGAGTGAGGCTGGTCACTCTCATCTTAAATGTCAGGACCAACTTGCCTAGCCCCGGGCTCCTACGCTCCTCTGTGGGGCGACATAGGATTGGATATTGGATTGGAGAAAGCATATGACAGGGTGGATAACAAGGATTGTGGAAAGTATTAAGAATATATGGAGTGGATGGGAAGTTGTTGAAGGCAGTGAAGAGTATGTATGAGGGTGCTAAGGCTGCAGTGCGTGTGGATGGCAAACTGAGTGAATCTTTCCATTTGAAGGCAGGATTGAAACAAGGATGTGTCATGTCTCCATGGTTGTTCAATCTGTACTTGGATGGGGTTATAAAAGAGATACAAGGTCAGGCAATGGATGTTGGAGCAGCCCTAGTGAGAGAGGACAGTGTTTGGAAACTCCCTGTACTGTTGTTTGCAGATGATACTGTGTTGTTGAGCGAAGACGAAGGGGAGCTGCAAGGCTTGGTAGATGAGTTTGGGAGAATGTGTGAGAAACAGAATCTAAAGGTGAATGTAGGGAAGAGTAAAGTGATGGTCTTCGAGAGAAGTGAAGCCAGTGAATGTACAGTGAGATTGGATGGGAAGGATATGGAGAATGTGAGTGAATTTAAGTACTTGGGCAGTGTGATGAGTAAGGATGGAAATCTGGAGGGTGAAGTGCTTGAAAGGGTGCAGCAGGGAAGGAAGGTTGCTGGTTCGTTGAAAGCAGTGATAAGAAACAGGGAGGTGAGCATGGAAGTGAAAAAGTTGTTACATGACAGTATTGTGATACCAACTCTAACATATGGAAGTGAAGCTTGGACCCTATTGGAAGGACAGAAGTGAAGAGTGAGAGCGGTGGAAATGAGTTATTTGAGAGGAGCATGTGGAGCCACATGGAGAGACAGACTAACAAATGAGGAAGTGAAGAAGCGTTGTGGTGTGGTTGTGGACGTGATAGGAAGCGTTAGGAGGAACACGTTAAGGTGGTTTGGGCATGTGGAGAGGATAGAGAGTGAAAGACTGACGAGGAGAGTGTGTGAGAGTGAGGTGGAGGGGGCGAGAGGGAGGAGGAGGCCGAGGACGAGATGGAGGGATGGAGTGGAGAGGTACATGAGAGAGGAGGGTGTGAGCTGGGAGCGGGGTAGTGAAATGGCGGGGGACAGAGCGACATGGAGGCGATTTGTTTGTGGCCACCCCGTGCTGGATTGAGGCGTCTGGCAATAGATAGATAGGATTGGAGAATTATTAACAACGTAATCTCTGGGTTATTAAAACCATTTGATTTAGTTTTAATGCTCCGCTGGTTTTCCTCTGCTTTTAATAGTGACAACTCTTGTAAAAAGTAAAAAGTGCAACCATTCTGGGGAAAATATTTCCCAGAACTGGAGTGCATTGATGCTGTGACGATGAGAGGCAGATTGCGATGGTTTGGGCATGTGGAGAGGATGGGGGATGATAACTGGGTGCAGAAAGTGAGAAGTGTTAATGCTGGGGGTAGGGTTGTGAGATGTAGACCGAAAATGACCTGGGATGAGGTCACTGAATGTGACCCTAAGGATAAGGGATTGAATAGGGAAGCTGCCAGAGATCGAGCAGCATGGAGAGCCGCCATTAGGTGACCAAGGCCGACACATGCATGTTGAAGCCTTCAAAAAACAAAATGAAACAAATATGGTCTTTAACCCCTAACTGCCTGGCTATTTATAGCGCGGTCGTTCTTTCAATATGAGAAGTTTTCCAAAAATAGCCTATTTTCAAACCTTAATATCTCAGAAACTATACCAGTTAGAGAAGCAAATTAAAGACCATATTACTCATCAACTCTTCTTGTGAATAAAAGTATGTCCAGGTCTGTAGGTTGTTGCATCGATGAGTAAGGATGTGATGAAGAGGAGTAATTTTTGGTGCTCGAAGCAGGATGTGTTTGTGCGTATGTGTGCGGCCCCGATTTTGACTTCGCCCTCATCGTGATAACTTCTCCATTACTAGATAAACTAGACACAGTGGTATCCAAGGCATGCCCTATGGTACTATCACTGAGTCCTTTCCTAGTAAACTTGGAATTAGGGTTGGCAGGGGTGGATGAGGCAAGGTGTCCACGTGAGGTGGGAACAGAATTGGATGAGAGGTTTAAGAAAACATTGTCCTACACCTAGCAGATTCACAGAGACAACTGAGGTATGCTTGCCTCAGGTCGAAGGAGTTACTCCCAAACCTTTGATGACAAGATCAAGTGGTGGCCACTTCAAACTATGCCGCGAAAACATTTGCGGTTCCTACTGACACCCAGCGGCCTCCTGCCACCTCTTTTGCATCGGACCATATTGACACCTGGCAAGTAGGGATCAGTTTGTTTCCCTAACTGCTATACTTTTTCAGATATGAAGGTTTGAAAAACGGGTATTTGGGGGAAATATGGCCTTATTCTATGGGTGGATGGCTGAGTACAAAGGAATGCTAGCACATAAGGGTTAAAACACTGCTATGGCAAAACTTGCTTACTGATTTGCTTTCTATAGACATATCCTGCTATTCAGAGGTGAAACATACAAAGCAGTGACATCAGTAAAGGAATAAAGCAACATACTATGCCATTCACCTTGGCAGAAAATACAGTAACTGGCTTTGTGTTGTAGGGGTTCTGAGGCTGAGGAGTTGAGACTGATGGTGATTTTCAACTCCTCTGCACCTCTGCTTGGCAGTGGAGGTGGTAGAAAACCCCTCAGAATCACTATTGCTGCTTTATGTCTTTTCTGATGTCACTTTTATGTCTTTATGGGAGGCTCGTTCACCAGGATGTCAATGGGTGCATAATTTGAAGCACTGGGGATTTTTTCCACCAAACCCAGTCTGTTTACTCAGTATATAACTGTGAAACTTTGTCAGGAGTCACAGATTTGGTCACCATTTAAGTCCATGTGCAATGGAACTGTGTTATTCAGGTGTCAGTGTACACCCTTTTAAAAAATACTATATGCAGTATTAATGTCAGGCATGTGAAAGCCAAATAGGGAGAAGAAGAGGGAACAACACAAGAATAGTGACTGATGGAAAAGTCTGAGGAAGAACAGTGTTTTATAAACAAGTGGAAACAGCAACAGACACATCTATGTGGAGAAGAGGAAGAAGTAAAGTTGTTGGAGAGGTTTCTGGTAGGTGGTATCTGTTACATCATCTGCTGGTTATAGTGTGCAATTTTATTATACCCATGTTACCTGTAGCTAATAATTACAGTAATTTAAGAAAAACCATAACCTGTATGATTTTTGTGACATCTTATATTCAGGTCCCTCATTATAAAAACATGGAATGGAGGTTTGACATCTTGGTTGGATCCCGGGCCCTACACCACATTGCTGAACCAGTTATCACACTTTGCCTTTCACTTTATAAGGAATCAGGTAAGCTTACGATTATTCAGCAATATTCAGACCTAACCAATGTACAGCAGCTGAAATTTCAATTAGAATAATTAATGACCATCCTCCAAGTATCCCTACCATATCCCTTTTATCCCCAAGTTACCATGCCAGCAAACTCCTACACAGCATGTTTTGCTTATTTTTTGGATAAGAGCTGTAGAGATGTCCCTGAAAAATAATAATAGGAGACTTTCTAAATGTCATCTGCTACCTAGGTGATGAGCCTAACTTGGTGCTGGGTCTGAATATTATATATGTCTTGATAAACTTATAAAATTTGGTAAGAACACAGATGACTTGTCACAAAACTTCACGTTGATAAAAAATATCACACATATAAATGGATACTTATGACAGGTTATTGTGCATTTGCATAAACTGGTCTTCCATCCTGCAGTCCCTTAAACATAAGACACAGTCAATTCATTATATCATTAATGAGCTCTGTCAAGTTGGCCATCAAATATGTTGTATACAGTATATTTGTATAGTTTTTCTGAATAAGAGTAGTGCTTTACTGAAGCATGTCATTGCTATAGTAGAAATTTAATGCATGTTATTGCCATAGCAAAAAAATACAGTATTTACCAGATACTGCCACTTGACATTTGTTTCCAGAATTCATGGCCAACTGTTTGCAGATTAGGATGTGACACCTCATTTTTCACTGTCACTGAAGGTAGATTTGGGTTCATCACTAGGGAGTGACTAGATTCTCAGCATTTTATCATATTGACACCATGCCAAATTGCAGTGATCAAGGTTCTGAGGACCAATATTTGTTGTCTATGATGTAGGCTACGTTGATTTATACAATGTTAAAAAGAAAAAAAAAAAAAAATTTAGCCTAGACAATGAGTGACTTAACATGGTTAAACTACTCCCCTCAGTCCAGTGGCATAAATCTCATTCTGTCTGTCTCAACAATTTTGTTCACTTTAGGGAGACTTTGAACCTCTGGGATGTTCTAAATGGAGTCAAATCATCTAGTAGTCACAAGATTAAAACTAAAGGTATATCATCGGACTGAAATGGTTATGCTTAATTTTGGCATCACTTTATCATTCTGAGGCACAAATAGAGTCTAACCTGATCTTTATTTGTTGTGTGCTGTGCAATTTATTTTATAATCCCTTCCATAACCTGAAGGAGGGAAGGAGTATACAGCATATGATAGACCCATTATATTCTAAACTGTGTTAGAGACTTGGTAAAACATCATCTTATATTGTACATTAATAACCTCTTGTATATTAAATTATGCAAACTGCCAGTATAGAAACTGTATGAATAAGTTTTGCATCATCAGTTTGCATTTTTTTGTTTTTTCTGAGATGTTCATTAAATGAGAGGTCTATCTATCTATCTATTGCCAGACGCCTCAATCCCGAACGGGGTGACCACAAACAAATCGCCTCCATGTCACTCTGTCCCCTGCCATTTCACTACCACGCTCCCAACTCACACCCCCCTCTCTCATATACCTCTCCACTCCATCCCTCCATCTCATCCTTGGCCTCCCCCTCCCTCTCGCCCCCTCCACCTCACTCACATACACTC
>JAGKTI010024158.1:0-14500 GCA_018397915.1 Birgus latro | reverse complement strand
GGAGATGATCGCTACCCATAAAGGGTCCCTCAGTAAATTCCACCCCATGAAAGTAGGTATCCCCTATACATAGATCTAAAACTGAGCCTGCTCCTGTGTGTGGATCATAACGAGTTTTGAGGCCCACTGGGGATAGAAGGACGTATCTGTCTGTTTGTAATAGATACGAAAACAGGGAAGAACCGGTGGCGCTTACAGAGCTGCTAGGGAGACCGGGTTCCCACAAGGAGTGACGGGCATTAAAGTCACCAAAGACCAATGCCGGTGAAGGGAGCTGGTTGAAGTAATGTGTAAATTCAGCAATGGTGATATTTCGACAGGGGTTGTATAAAAGTAATAAGGAAACTCGACGTCTCTGCAACTCTATCTGTGCACCTAAGGTCTCCAGAGCCCCATTGGTATAAGCGGTGAGTGGGAAAGGCCTGTGATGAATACCGTCCCTGACCAGTAAGGCCAACCCACCCCCCTGCTGTGCTGGCCTATCCTGTCTAACGACTGTATATCCTCTAAGATTAAAACGAATATGTGGTTGTAACCATGTTTCACTTACCCCAATAATCGACGGAAGAAGTTCGTTCATAAGCATCTTAAATTCATAGGTTTTATTCAATATAGAACGAGCGTTCCATACCACCATGGAAAAATGCTTTGGGGTGGAGTCTATGAAGATAATACAAGGGAGAGTAACCTGGGCATAATTTGCTCACAAATATCCTTGGGTGTCATGCCCTGAAGGTAGGCTGATATGGCATCGATGACAATCCGGAGAAAGGCAGCTAGATCCACAGCAGGGAGAGGTCGTGGCTGGGTACCAAGGGAAGGCAGCGGTGAAGGGGGTCGCTGGGGCCTGTCTGGCAGGGTGCGGATTGCTTGAGCACGATGAGGGGCCCGTTCCTGGTGCTGACCTTGAGAGGGGATTGGAGCCAGCGAGATCTCTTCCATTGATGTCCTGTTCTCTGGGAGATGTGGGGGGGAGCGAGGTCGTTCAGACACACGAGGGCGCCTCAACCTCGGGGGCGAGTGGACGACCGCTGAGTATGTCAGTCTCTGGGCAGATGTCACTATCTCAGGGGGTGGGGAAATGTGTGTGCCCGTATCAGATTCCCTGTCGATGATGTCCGCCTCTGATGGTTGCAGATCCTGCAGGGCAGAGAAACGGTTGGAGGTGACTGCAGCAAAACTGAGGCCCTGCTGCACAGGTCGGCTGGCTGCGTGAGAGGAGACAGATGGTGCTGACTGAGTGAGGCGAGGGGGTGTGGCAGTACGCAGTGCCGGGTTGAGAGAGTGCAGCTTGGTGTTCACAGACTGGAGAGAAGATGGGTTGTTTCGGGCTTCTACATGGATGGTAAGAGCTTTCTGATAAACTGGGCATGATCTTGATGTGACTGTGTGAGCGTCGCCACAGAAAAAACAATAAGGGTCCTCTTTACAAGGCTCCCCAGTGCTAGAGCGATAGGGGTGAAAGCGGCTGCATCGTGCACATCGGACCTTGTTCCGACAGGAAAGGGATCCGTGTCCAAACTGGTGGCAAGTGAAGCATCGTAGCAGCGGAAAGGTGTAAGTACCCACCATGTAGCAAGAATATCCCAGTATGACTTTTTCTGGCATGGGACCCTCAAACTTGAGAACTCGAGACGGAACCTGTGTGCCGTCCTGTCCAGATCGGGAAGTGAGGCGTGAAACCTCTACAAGGTGGCCCCCTGACCCCAGACAGCGAAGCTGTGAAAGGATGTCATCGGTGGATAGGTCAAGTGACACCGGGCTGATTTCCCAAATGAATAAGCACTATCTGTGGGGGAGGTGGCCCTCCAGCACTTGACCTTCCATTCTCCGAGGGAAGTTAGGGACTCAGGAGGGGCAGATAGCTTGGTTAAATTCGCCTCTGCTATGCAGAAGCAAAAGGCTGCCCCTCGTCCCAATACCCGAAGCTCACCCTCCACACTATATTTGCTCCAAGAGCAAGCACTGATGGCCTTAGACAGATCTCCAAACTTTAAATGAGTGGATCCGTCTCAACACACAAGATGTCGTATTCGTCTTCGTTCCCAGAGCGTGGCCTTGTTCGGTGCTTCCTTTTAAATCGGCCCGGCAACTTTCTCCCGATTCCGGCAAAAAAAGACCGACACGTCGGTCTCTCCATACCGGCAAGAAGTCACCGGAATTTCTACCGGTAAGCAAATTCCGGCAAAAAACGACCGCGATTTTGCTCGTGTGAACCGGGCTTTATACACGGAGCCTGGAACAGGGTTCTCTCTCTAGACCGGGTTGGACTCTATTAAGGCAATCCGAGGGAACAGGGCATAAAAAGGCAGGGCAACAACTTTACACATATATTACCAACAAATTACAACTCTGACACAACACGAATGCACTTTATGGGAAAATAGCTATTACACACAGAGATAGACAGAACCAGGGGACTTGGGGGCAGGAGAGGACTGGGGTTGGTTGGCAGCCTGCATCAGGATGCCATGGGTCATCAGGACTTCCGGTGGCTGACTGGAGGCCGACCCGTAGAGTCTCATCCGGGTGTTATCAGAGGGCCCTGCAGGAGAGGGTGGGCCCTTCCACAGGAGTATGGGGAGGGGAGAGGGGAGCCCCGGGCTTACGGGCTGGGTCCGAACAGGGCCAGGAGGCATGTTTGCCTGCACTTACTCCAGGGGCGTCGCTTGGGGCTGGAGAGGTCTCGCCCCGGGGTCCTAGGGACGTCTCAACTGGTCCTAAGGCTGCGGTCTCGATGCTGGGCCTCTGTCAGGCCTGGACTGCGGCAGCTCAGTGTGACAGAGTCCGGCAGGGGCTGGGGTCGCTGGGGGTGGAGGGAGAAGGCTAGGACTCCCGATACCAAGGGTCCTTGCCAGGCCTCCTCCAGCTGCTGGTCGAGGGCGAGGACGTCTCTGTGGGGAGAGAGGGTGAGGTCACTTTCCTGTGCCCCTTCTTTTAGTAGAGCGGCAGGGTGGCTGTCTCCTAGGTGCAGCGAGGTGGCCGTCACCTTTCCTCCTTTTATGGAGTTAGAGCAAGGGCGGCTAGTGGCCGATTCCTCCCCGTGTGCGGCTAGGTGGTTGTCACCCGGTGTGCATAAGTGTGGCAAGGTGTCCATCTCTATCCCTCCTTTTATGGAGTTAGAGTGAGGGTGGCTATTGGCCCCGTCCTCCCCGTGTGCAGCTAGGTGGCCATCACCCGGTGTGAGTGAGTGCAGCGAGGCGGCTGTCACTATACCTCCTTTTATGGAGTTAGAGCAAGGGCGGCTCGGAGCCGTGTCCTCCCCGTGTGTGGCTACGTGGCCATCACCCGGTGTGAGAGAGTGCAGCGAGGTGGTCGTCACTCTACCTCCTTTTATGGAGTTGTAGCGAGGGCGACTGTGGGCTGTCTCCTCCCCGTGTGCAGCTAGGTGCCCGTCACCCGGTGTGAGCACTTGCGGCAAGGTGGCCGTCACCTGGTGTGAGCACGTGCGGCAAGGTGGCCATCACTCTACCTCCTTTTATGGAGTTATAGCAAGGGCGGCAGTTGGCTGTCTTCTCCCCGTTTGCGGCTAGGTGGCCGTCATCCGGTGTGAGTATGTGCGGCAAAGTGATCGTCACCGTCACTCTTCCTCCTTTTATGCAGTTATAGTGCTGGCGGAAAGGTGGCCGTCTCCTCCCCGTATGCGTCAAGGTGGCCATCACCCGGTATGGTTGAGGGAGGGAAGCAGCAGGTGGGCAGCTAGTGACCGACCCCAGAATGCTGTCTGGGGCTGTCGGAGTAGCCCCACCCTGAACCTGGCGATGGCTGGTACGGCGGAGGTTTAATGCGCTGTTGCTGCTACCTGCACTGTGGCTTACCTGAGCACGAGAGGGGCGCACGGGAGAGATACAGGTGTGCCTGTTTTGAGCAGAGCGCGCGCCGCTCACTTCCGCTCCCTGGGTATCTCCTCCTGGGGTCGGTGTCTGGGCCAGGTGAGGTTGAGGGGGAGCTTCGCTATTCTGTATTTTACTTATATCCTGCATTTGAGTGGGCGAGGAAGATGCAAGGGAGGATTTGCTTTGTTGATGAAAGAGGTGTGGCAGAGTGGAATGAGAGATTACAAATGTGTCAGCTCGAGATATATGTATGTCAAATTCAAGTTTGAGAGGGGGAAAGTGGCTGTGATCGTAGCGTATGCACCACGTGATGACAGGAGTGACAGAAAGACAAGTTTTGGGATGAGCTGGATGAAGCAGTGGGGGAAATGCTCAAGAGCTATAATCATAATGGGCGATATGAATGGAAGAGTAGGCACTGGTCATGAGGATAATATAATGGGAGTACCAGGAAAAAATGATAATGGGAAGCAACTGAAGGATATGTGTCAGGAAAGGAATTTGTGCGTTTGTAACTCGTATTTCAAACACAAAGATGCACATAAATATACATGGTATGGAAAGAATGGGGATTGTGTTGAAAGGAGCCTGATTGATTACGTGGTCGTAGAGAGGTCAATGCTGGGAATGGTTGCTGATATGAGGGCTGTGAGAGGACGATGTGGAGATCTGTCAGATCATATGATTGTGGTATGCAAGATTAAGCTGAGAGGAGTGAGGTGCACCAGGAGAGAGAGGAGCAGTCAGCGAGAATGTCTGAAAGTCGAGAAGCTGAAGATCAAAGAAATGGCAGATGAATACAGGACCAAAGTAGGGGAGGAGTTAGAATCAGTGAATTGGAATAAAATAGATCTGGACAGCCTGTGGAATGCTTATGAGATTGCTTAACTAGGAATGCTAAAGCAGTATGTGATGTGGCAAGAGTAACAACAAAGAAGAAAGGTCTGGCATGGTGGGATGAAGAGGTTAAGAGAGCAGCGGAGGAAAAGAGGAAGAAGTGGCTAGAGTGGTTACAGGACAGGGGTTCAACTGAAATTACTGAATATATTGAGAGCAAGAAGCATGTAAAGAGACTAGTGAAGAGGAAAAACAAGGAGGTAAAAGATGATCTAGTCTCTGAAAACAGGAAGTTATTCTGGAAAGAGATGCAGAAATGTAGAAGTGACAGCAGAAAGAAATATGAAAGTGTGAAGGATGCAGGTGGTAGATTATTAACCCATGGGGATGAAGTAAGGACCACATGGAAAAAATATTTTGGAGAGCTGATAAATGGAAATAGAGCAGAGGCACTGTAAACATGATTGGTTTTGGGGATGTGCAGAGAAGGAATGCAGTGTCAGGAAACATGACACTCGGACAGGTGAAAGAGTGCTGTGAAGTGGCTGAAAAATGGGAAAGCAGCTGGGGTTGATGAGGTGTATGCAAAAATGATTAAGTGTAGTGGAGTGATAGGAATGAAGTGCTTGTTGGAAATATGTAGGAAAGCATGGATTAGTGAAAATGCACCAGCAGAGTGGAAAAAGGCTGTGATTGTACCCATGTACAAAAATAAAGGTGAGCGAAGTGAATGCAAGAATTACCTTGGCATAAGTTTATTGAGTGGTAGGGAAAGTACATAGAAGAATTATTACAGAGAAAGTAAGAGAGATATCAGAAGTCCTAGTGACTGACAAACAGAGTGGCTTTAGGAGTTGGGAAGGATGTGTGGATCAAATATTTGCAGGAAGATAGATAGTGGAGAAGGCTTGTGGGAAGGACTATAAGGTGTTTATGGCAATCATGGATCTGGAAAAAGCATACTGGTATGACAAAGTAGACAGAGAAAGGCTGTGGAAGGTTTTGTGCATATATGGTGTAGATGGGAATCTGTTAGGTGCCATCAAGAATATTTATGATGGTAGCAAAGCATGTGTAAGGGTAAATGGGCATCTAAGTGAATGGTTCATGATCAATGTGGGTGTGCAACAAGGTTGTGTGATGCCCCCATAGATGTTCAATATATGTATATATGGATGGGGTGATAAGAGAAGTAAAGACATAGGTAATGGAGAGGGGGGTGGCATTTGTAATGAATGGTGATGGATGGAATATCTCAAATTTGTTGCATGCTGATGATGCAGTTAAAATGCGCCCTGACAACGACACCAACAACCACCAAAACAGGGAGGAAATGTTCACCTTACAGGTGAATCGGCCTTCTGGGCCACAGCGGCTTACCCCACTCTCTCCTGTAAGCCCCTCTTCCCCGCAACTAGACCAGACCCAAGGTAGCAGTCCGGGTGCATTACTCTCCACCGGGGCCAGCCCTCATCAGACTTGGGTTGGCACCTGCACCTTAGCATTCCCACACAGTGACACAGCAACTTCCGCCGGAATTGCTGGCGAGGAAGCGACCACCAGTTCTTCCTCGACTGTTACCTCCTTCAGGAGCAGAAACACGGCCACGCTCGCCAGGTAGACCTGTGTAAGGGCATCCGCTGGATCCCTCCTACCAGTCCTGGGATTCATAGCAGTGCTAAGGTAGCGCCCACTGGGCATACCACTGCAGTGTCACCCACCGGGTACACCATGGCTGTGCCAGCCCCCCAGCAGGAGCAAGGTAGCACCCACGGGGCATGCCCCACTGAGAACACCCGCCTGGTATCTCTCTTCTGCCACCCTCGGAGTAAGGGACACCTGGACAACGCCCGCCGGGTTTATCAAGTAAAGGGAACGTCCGCCGGAACTTCCCCTTCCTCCCCTCCGTCAGGGTGCCTTGGCAGCGCCCGCCGGGCATGCCCCACTGAGAACACCCGCCAGATATCTCTCTCCTGCCGCCCTAGGAGTAAGGGATGCATGGACAACGCCCGCTGGGTTTGTCAGGTAAAGGGAACGTTCGCCGGAACTTCCCCTTCCTCCCCTCTGTAGGGGTACCTTGGTTTCGCCCGCCGGGCTTGCCAGGCTCAAGAAGCATCCGTGGGATCTCCTCTCCCGGCGTGAAGTTACGGCAGCGCCCACCGGGCCCGCCAAGCTGAGGGTGTGAGCTCCGGCTCCCCCTCCATGAAGCCAAAACCTCCCGAAGGGGAGCGAGTCTCTGGCTCGGCCCGACCCTCCTGTGGCCGAGTGGGACACCTCTCTCTCTCCCCTACAGGTATAGCGTGTGACGAGCGAGACAACGGAACCGGTCGGTGCAGCTGCCCCTCTCCTGATGGTCGACGCTGATGGACTCCCCAGGGCACCCAGGCTGCAGGTGACTCCTGACGGCCTCTCCCTCCCGGGGCCGCAGCCCTCCACCCGCGACGGGCACCCCCTCCTCCCCAGGCTCTCCTGAGGAGCCTGACGTCTCACACACCCCGACTACCACCCGGGCAGTACGCCGGGCCACCCGCCTCCTGGTCCTCTTCGGCCCTAGTCCCGAGGGCCCCAGTATTCCAGAGGCTGCCTCCCGACGTGAGGCGATGCCTCCATCTCCTGCCGGTCTCCCTTCAACTCCGGGCCAACACTTGAGCCTCCAGAAGGCATGAGAACACTCTCTCACCCTCACTCCACGTCCTGTGTGGGACTCCTTGACTTCTTCGCTAGTGTCCCCTGAGCGTACCCTCTTCCCCCAGTGAACAATCCCCTCCGCACTCCCCCCCAGTGTTCCCTTGCCCTCTCCAGTGTCCTGGAGTTCTCCCCAGTGCCCTTATGTGTTACCCAGTGCGAGTGAACCCAACATTGATATCTCCAGTGACTTACTGTAGACCCAAAAGCCTAACCCAGGTTCAGTGTATGCTTCAGTGATACGAGGGAGAAATCTCTGAAAGACAGGTGTGGGGCAAGAACTTATTGTGTAGCTCTAAGACAGACACGTAGTGTGCCACAGACTCATTATACCCAGTATGCCACTCTGCTATTATACAGTAATCCCTCCATTATCCGACATAATAGAGCCAAAGGCATGTCCGAATATTGGTTTTGTCCGGATATTGGTCCTGAAGCTCCAGCACTGGTTTTTCATGACCCTAACCTAACCTAACCTAAATCAGAAAACTACCTTCCTACCTCCCTACTGGACATGTATAGCACTTATTTAGGTCCCTTTTCACATAAATAATGCACATACAGCATGAATTTATTGAATTTTAACCAAAAAATGATGATTTAGAAGTGAGTGAGTCATAGGTGCTCAGAACTTGCCAGCATAGTATAAGTAAGTATCTGACATGGAAATCATCTTTTCTCACATTTTATGCACTAAATTATCGGATACAAAGCATCAAATACAGTAAATGATGTAAATTGCTACCAGAAAAATGGTTAAGATAGGTTAGGTTAGGACCAGACATAAAATTCACTGCTTCCACCTTTTTCCTAGCTGGTGCACTTAAGAACCATGCATGAAAGAATTAAATTAAAAGCAAGAAATTATGATTAACACAATGTTAGGTTAGGTTAGGTTAGGATCGGACATGAAATTCACTGCTTCCACTTTTTTCCTAGCTGTTGCACTTAAGAACCATGCATGAAAAAATTAAATTCGAAGCAGGAAAGTATGATTAACATTTAGGGTAATTTTTTAACACATTTACAGCATGATGAAAACAGGTTAGGCATGAAAATCTTTATGATAAGCATAGGTTAGGTTAGGTTAGGACCGGACATGAAAATCACTGCTTCCACATTTTTTCTAGCTGTTTTACTTAAGAACCATGCATGGAAAAATTAAATTGCAAGCAGGAAATTATGATTAACATTTTTGGTAATTTTTTAACACATTTACAGCATGATTAAAACAGGTTAGGCATGAAAATCTTTATGGTAAGCATAGGTTAGGTTAGGACCAGACATGAAATTCACTGCTTCCACCTTTTTTATAGCTGTTTTACTTAAGAACCATGCATGGAAAAATTAAATTGCAAGCAGGAAATTATGATTAACATTTTTGGTAATTTTTTGACACATTAAGAGCAGGATGAAAACAGGTTAGGCATGAAAATCTTTATGGTAAGCATACGTTAGGTTAGGTTAGGACCGGACATGAAATTCACTGCTTCCACCTTTTTTCTAGCTGTTTTACTTAAGAACCATGCATGGAAAAATTAAATTGCAAGCAGGAAATTATGATTAACATTTTTGGTAATTTTTTAACACATTTACAGCATGATGAAAACAGGTTAGGCATGAAAATCATTATGGTAAGCATAGGTTAGGTTAGGATTGGTTAGGTTAGGTTAGGTTAGGACCGGACATGAAATTCACTGCTTCCACCTTTTTTCTAGCTGTTGCACTTAAGAACCATGCATGGAAAAATTAAATTGCAAGCAGGAAATTATTGTTGGAACTAGACAACCACGCTCACCGGCTTCACGACGTGAACTGGCAAGGCTCCCAGTAGCAAACCACAGGAACCCTCCAATGACGTCATCACTCGTGACTTAGATGTGTGCGTGCGCACACACACTAACACTCTCGTCCTCTCTTCTAAATTTGACAGAAGATTCCAAGGACGAAGCTGGATGGTCTATTTGCGTCTGATGCACACTATGTATCCAATACATAGAATTTTGTTTAATTACTATCAAGACCCAGTCTGTGACCACATACAGATGTGATGTCTCTTAAAGTATTCTAAACTTTCTAGTCTCGGCTGACTGCTGCACGCAGTCGCTCGGTCGAAGCACCTTTCTTGATGAGACAATCAGCCAGTTGTTGTGATGTATCCACCCAGGATACCTCATCAATCTCCCCCCGCTCCAACATGTCCCGCAACACAGCAATATCAATGCGCAATCTCCTGTCTTCTACGCTCTTACAGGAGTAAAGGGCGTCCACCAGACTCTTGTTGTCGACGAAACACTTTATTTTGATCTTTCCACATCCAGAAACCTCACGAAATATGTTGGAGAGATATACAGCAGTTTCAGCACATTCAAGCAGCGCCAACGCCTCAGCAGATAAGGTAGATTTGACGACCCTCCTGATCTTCCTTGTCTGCCAAAATATAGGACATCTTGCCTCACTAGCATCTCGTAGGAAGATCACAAAACTTCCCTGAGATCCATTGCCTACAAGGTTGGCAAATGAGGCATCCGAAAAGCACTCTATATGACAGTCCTCGATCGGCCCCATTCTTGGAATGTATAGCTTCATGTTGTCAGTCTTTACCCTTGAGATCACCTTATTGAGTCTAAGCAAATCCGCTACAGTAGCTCGGTTGCTATTCACGCTCAACTCACACACATCAAAGGCAATATCTGGCCGAGTGTAGGTGGCAATCCAACTGAGTTGTCCAATTAATGCTCGGTACTCCTTTTTCTCAGACTCGGACAGCTCCCCTGATTTTACTGCTGCACGGTGTTTACTCAGCGTGACTGGTTTCAAGGATGAAGCATACTGGAATTGGTCGAGCGTTATGCTGCCATCGATGTTGGAGATGACATTGAGACCAACGTATTTGAAGGCTTTTGATTCTGAACTGCCGATGAGGAATATTTGACTCAAACGGTTTATCACTTGCTGTTCAAACTCATGTGTACCAGCCCAAAGGAAGTCGTCGACGTAGATGCATACAATGCCTTCGACTTTGCCACCATTGCTCCAAGAGAACAGCACTGAATCCAGTGATGATACTTTAGCTCCGAGACTCAACAACTGATCTTTTACGCGCAGATACCAATGCCTAGCAGCATCACAAAGGCCGTAAACAGTTTTCTTTAGTCTCCATAACTTACCATTTGCATATTCAGGCGGAGGACGTAAATGAACAACTCTCTCAATGTCGTTACCTTGCAAGTAGGCAGCTTTCACGTCCATAGTGTATTGCAGAAAATACAATATGTATTGAGAAAATAACAATGTTGATTTAATTTTGAATTTTCTATAACTGTCTGCCATCAATATATGATGAGAAACAAATATGATTTTAAAACCGAATAAGCCACCAGCCTTGTGATGGGTAAACTGGACTAAGAAGACTTAGAATTAATATTACATTTTCTTGGGATCAGCCTACGGGTTATGCTCGGGACAATAGGGGTAGAACAAGGGTAGCGAGTGGCCTGAGCAGCCGTAGGCCTGTAACAGGATGGGGATAAGTGTGGACTTTGATACTTACTGCATANTACTATATACACAGGTGACTACTTAATGCGGATGAACATGGCGTAATGCGGCCTCTTTGTCTCTCAGAAAGCTGTTACTTTCAATAAAAAATGATTATCTGAATAAGGGGACATTACAATAATTTTCCTTCATTACAATAGTGTGGCAATCCCACTGGTTGGTGGAGGCCAAAGAAAGTGCCAAACGCACTGCTTCCTTTGAACAAGTAGGCGAGTCTTTTCGGAGAACCACTGTGTCTTCCTCAAATCCTCTGGTGACTAAGCGGGCCTTAACAATAGGCTTTCCATTTTTCAGTTTTTCTGTCACAACCCATCGAACCGTTATGGCACCTTGCCCAACATCATCTACTTCCTCATACACATCATTATCCTGCCAATTTGTAATTTCATTTTCCTTAGCACATAATACGGCTTCAGAGTTGAAAAGAACAAGCATTTCTGTGTCATCATCAACCACTTCCCATTCGCTAAGATCATTCTCCAAATCTATCCAATCAATGCTGCCATCAGAGTCCCTCTTCAAATTATAGCAGTGTTTGTACTTTCCAGTGGCTTTACCTGCCCGACTTATAATCCTTCCAGACACCAACTTTCCACTTTCTGAATGTATTCCCTTTATACGTTGACCAACAGAAACTTTGGGAAGCTGATTAATCGGAACAGAAACTGTGGGAGGCTCATCGACTGGGACCACACCATCATCTGACTCGTCATCTGGTGGATAGTCATTCAACACTTGCGTAGGATCGTCATTAGGCTTCTCCTGGACAACATTTTTCTTCTCATCACTGCTGACATCACTTTCGACTGTAGTATCTTGCTCTGGCGCTCGCGCTAGACGACATACGTGCACTCGCACGTATACACCGCCGTGTCTCACCAGAATTTGTTTCCCATCTCTGCCTATTACAATTCCAGGACCGTGCCACTCATGACTGTCATTTCTTTTGTAGAAGACTTCATCTCCATTCTGGATGTCGTTTAGGCCACTCGAACGTACGTTGTGCCGCAGAGCCCTAGCCAAGCGTTCATCTGATTCGGTCTTCATAAACTCTTGTCTAGCTAAATGAAGAGCGTTCAAGTTGTCTCTCACAATTTTCGATGGTGATGAAGGTTCCAAGGCTGGAGGATCATTTGCGTACACATTAGGCAGACTAGGGTTTTGACAAAAAACAAGTTGGTTAGGAGAAAAGCCTGAGTAGTTGGTGAGAGCATTTCTTGCCGTTACTGCCCATGCCAAGGCCACATCCAATTCACACTGGCTATCAGCCATTACCTTCCTAACAATGTCACCAATGACTGCATTTTGACGCTCACAGACTCCGTTGCTCCAAGGACTCTCTGCAGATGTTGTCATGATCTTGATATTGAAGGCCTCTCCCAATGCTCGCATTTCCGCATTATTGAATTCACAGCCATTGTCTGTAAGAATTTTTCTAGGTGTGCCAAACACAACAATCCAACTCCGAAATATTCCTTTGATAATGGTGGGCGCACACTTATCTGCGATTACTATCGCATTACAATACCTGGTTGCCAAATCAACATTTTTTTTTTTTTTTTTTTTTTTTTTTTTTTTTAAATCCATTGCTATGGCTTCTTTGTTTTTTGACGCCATGGGCAAACTGACTACGGGTCGGGGCTTGGCTTTCTTAAATCTGCAACAGACTGTACAAGCATCAGATACAGCCTTGACAGCCTGTTCCAGTTTTGAACTTTTAATTCCCGCATCTGTGATCAGTTTAATTAGTTTTGCCGATGTAGGGTGTCCAAATTGCATGTGAAGCTTCAAAGCGGTTTTTTCTACGTCACCCCCACGAGTTGCCAACATGATTGTTTCACAAAATTTACGATCTAGTCATAAGGAAATTGGAAGTAAGTAATGGCCTGAAGATGAGGACTTTAAATCAATGATAGTTTCACAAATTTTGACCTGGTCAGTTCCAAGGTTAATCACCATTTTTGCTTTTTTCATGGAACGTCTACTCAACAGCAAGGGAATATTGCAGTCCACAACATCAGTCACGATGGTAGCACGCATGTTTCCAACGTAGCAGGGCAGAGTAACACGTTTGAGGGAAGAAACTGTGACACCATCAGCAAAGGTAAACATTGAGGATGACGCTTCTTCTCTTACAGCATCACGTTCATAATCAGTGAGCTCACTCAGATAGCAGTTGATCCATTCAACTCCACATACAGTTGCAGAACACCCTGTGTCTAAAAGAGCACATCCCTTAGATTCTTCTACTAGAGTCTGTGACTTACCTCTACTAGCGGCATCATCAGCATAGCCCATAAACATCGACAGATGCAGTTTCAGAATTCTCTTCTCGGCTGCCGTCATTTTCGTATGCATCAGGAAAGTCACGTGCCCAATGAAATCTAGAATCACATACGAAACACTTCGATACCTTTCCGTCAGGCCCAAGTGGGTTCTGCCTCCTGCCGGTGGATGAGCGTTGGGGAATTCTAGCAGATACAGTTGAAAATCGGCCACTACCCCGACGTCGATCACGTTTTGCACCACCCCGCAACATTCTCCGTCCTCGTCGAGTACCTCTAGCAAAAAGCGTTTCGTCCCCCTCAACTTCGTCACTCCAAAATACTGGTTCGTCTTTCACCTCCCTGGCAAACACCGGTGCCTCGTTCTGCCTGCCAATTTCACCAGCAAAAATACGATTCAGGGCAGATTTCATATTTTCGTATGTCACCTCAGTTATCGCGGACATCACTAATTGTCGTTCACTGTCTGAAAGTTTCAATGCAGCTAAGAGCATAAAAGCCATCACAGAATTTGGCAGTTCCATGCCCTGCTTGGTAAATTTAAAGTAAACATGCTCAAATTCTGTCACGAACTCCCGAATGTTCATATCACTGGCTCTTCTGAAGTTATACAGCTCAAAAAACGCTGCAAACTGTCGACGTCCTTTGTCCACGAGAAACAAACCGTCTAATTTTTTCAGCAGGGTCTGAACACCATCCTTCTGCTTCAGAACATCTGTTTCAATCTGCGAAGACGCCACCCTCGCTCTCCCAGACAATGAGATGTATAGCTAACGCTTGTTTTTCTGCCGCTAGGTCCGTCAGTTCGCACCAAATGCCAATATCCTTTTTCCAGCTCTCATATGTGGAATCATTTTCCAGTTTTGGAGGCCACTTGGTCGAACACGACGCCATTCTCGAACTAGGCTCTGCTACCAGTGTTGGAACTAGACAACCACGCTCACCGGCTTCACGACGTGAACTGGCAAGGCTCCCAGTAGCAAACCACAGGAACCCTCCGATGACGTCATCACTCGTGACTTAGATGTGTGCGTGCGCACACACACTAACAATTATGATTAACATTTTTGGTAATTTTTTAACACATTTACAGCATGATTAAAACAGGTTACGCATGAAAATCTTTATGGTAAGCATAGGTTAGGTTAGGTTAGGATTGGTTAGGTTAGGTTAGGTTAGGTTAGGACCGGACATGAAATTCACTGCTTCCACCTTTTTTCTAGCTGTTGCACTTAAGAACCATGCATGGGAAAATTAAATTGCAAGCAGGAAATTATGATTAACATTTTTGGTAAT
>JAGKTI010024157.1:0-14501 GCA_018397915.1 Birgus latro | reverse complement strand
CTTCCAAACCTTGCACTACACCGCGACGAAGGCTGCAGCTCGACGCTTCTGTAAATAGAGCGAGTACCTCCTCCACCACTACTACTGCTCCGCCCCTGGACGCTGCGTCCTTGCACTCCACCCCCGTGGACGCCATCAGTGACCAACGCCCGCCGTCAGCAGCCTCGAGGAGGACCGCCTCTCCCGAGCCTTCCATCCTTCGGGACGAGGATGACGTCGCCCCTCCTTCACCACCACCAGCTGCTGTCGTTCAGGCCGAGCCTTACACTCCTGACGGTGCACCTGCGGCAGACCTCCAGGCCACTGTGGAGGCTCCTGCATCTCCGTCGCCTCCTCCTCCACCCAGGAAGAAGAGGAAGGGGAAGAAACCACGGCCGCTTCCAGCCGAGGAGATGGAGACGGACTTTCCATGTCTCCCACCCTTTCCTCCTCCCCCTTCCACTTCCTCTTCTGTTCACCAGGACTTCCAGCCTCATGACTCCAGCCTCCAGCCTTCTCAGGACTCCAGCATCGACCCTGTCTCACTCATTGACCCTCACGCCGTCGCCCAGACCATTATTGCTAAATTGCAGGCAAGCAATCTCTTCAAACCCAACTCTTATTTTCAAAATTACCCTGATGCGCTTCCGAACATGACTCTTACGGGCTCTCCACCCTGAGCCCGTGTCACACCCGTGTGACGAATCTTTTCATCATCATCATCATCAAGTCATCGGCCTCAGCTGTGGCGTCGTCTGCAAGGTGGCAAGGCTGTTGCTTCATCTCTCCTGTAAGTCGCCAGCCTACTGCTCCTTTTACGCCAACAACTTCATTGGTTCACTTGGTAAATAACAGTTGGGCTAACACACTGTTGGCTTGCACTTTCACTTGGCCAAAATGACCAAAGTAAAGTTGTATTTCGGTGACGAGGAGAACGACTGCGTTGGGTACCCCCAGGTTATGGCCAAATTTAGCCATAACTGGTACCTGACACTGCTTGATAGTGGCTCTCCATTCAGTGTGTTGCCCATTTCATTTGCCAAAGAATGCGGTTTGTATTGTGAAAGCAAGATAAAGCCAGTACCTGGATGGGAATCCGTTCCGTGGGTACTTGGTGGTCTGGGCAACACAGAGGTGGTGGTGGAAACCGAGAATGAAGGACTTTTGACAATATTTCCCTATGTTTGTATACATGATGAAAATACTGATGCCCTAATACTGGGTATGGATACACTGGTAAATTATAAGTGTCAGATAATCAACTACTCAGAGCCTGAGAGTATGCATGTACTTTTTGAGAATGCCATGTCATTACCAGAAATGGCTGCGGTAAAAACTACTGTGTTTAGCATCAGTGGAGTTGAGGTGGTGGGGATGCTTGATACTGGTTCTGGCGGAGTAAACATGCGGTCACGCGATGCCAAAAAGTGTGCTATCGAATTAAAACGGTTTGAAACCCCCGTCCTTCAGGCTGTAATGTGGGGTCATCATAAAGTATATAAGCAAAGTGTCGATATGGTTCCCATTAGGCATGACGATCATACCAGTATGTGTGTTGTTCATGTGGTACGTGGCTGGCCTTATTCAGTGTTTGGGTTACCTGTCATTGCAAATTATGCAAGGATCTCGCTTACGGAGGAAGGCGTGATCTTGTCAGAATATAGAGTATTAGGAGATGATGATGAGGAGTAATCATGAATATACAGTATTTGGTCATTTTATTGTTTGTGTTTGGTGTTGAATTCTTTGCAGTTTTCAGTGTTCACTAAGGACTGTTTTTTATTTTGTTTTTCTCACTGCTGTTCTTTAAAGGTCTCTGGTTATTTTTGTTTTTATTGTGTCTGCTTTTCTTATTTGTATACATTAAAGGACTTATTTTTATATTCACTTTACACAACCTGGGTTTTTACTTAACCCTGACCCCGTCCTTATGATCATGACTCACCAGCAGCAGCATCTGTTTATAACCATTATGGACAGCAATTGGTCCAGGACTGACCCCTGATATACCCTGATGGTTACCTCTGACTCATCACTGTTGGTATCATGAACATAGGTTGCCTCAAGTCTGACCCTTGATATACCCTGATCTTGTCTCAAACTTATCAGTTTGTTCTTTTGGCTCTGACACTTCTTTTAACATCCAGCAACCTTGCCAATATGCTGTGTTTCATTTCACCTATACAGGCTCCAATAACCTTTCATGCATCTGTTTTGGTCACAGTGATGGTGATCCACATTGCTCTGTATCTGCCAACCTTCCAATTCGATGCCATATCCCTGAAGCCACACTCTGTGGCCTCATCTCAGGACTTTTTGGGTCCGTCTCGCAAGCCCGCCATTGAGTTTTACACCTCCCACCCTCTGCACCCAGTTGTCATCTTCCATCCACTCAACATGCCGAAACCATCTTGGTCTACCCCTTCTCATCGCAATCAGTATTGTACATTCATATCTTACCCTTCCTCTCAACTCTTCAGTCGCAATCCTAATGCCCCAGACCTCTCACTGAAAGACACACAACACATCCATCAGATCATTATCATTTGTGTACAGTCGAGCCTATGAGTATCCCCTTCCTTTAATACACAGGTTTCACAACTACAGAGCATTACATTCTTAACACATGCTGCATACAAGGACCCCTACACCTGGAGGCAGGGCACTTTCAGTACCAGGAGAGGCAACAGCTCAGTCAGCTTCCTCCAACCACTCTTTACATATCTCCAACCCCACCTCGACACACAACATGTCTCCCAAATCTCCTCCACACACTCAGCATACTTTCCAGCAAGATCAATCCATTCATGCCTCGCAATCTCTACATCCTCTCCCTGACATACCACCTTATGAAATCAGCATTATTATTTTATTACTGATGGAGACATACACAGTTCCTCACTAGGAATGTCAATTCACATAATGTCTATCCACAATCTTGTTGTCCCAGACCATTAAGAATCCTTAACATCCTCGTAGTCCAGGCAAATTAAGAATTTCATGACGTATTAGTGGTAGGTGGTGGTGACCATCATCCACTCACTTGATGTAGTGCTGCCTACTTCTTCCTTAGTCTTCATCATTCTTTTTCTGTGCCTGCCCTCCTCTCTTCTTATTTCTCCCATCTTTCCTGTCACTTCTTATTGCGTTTCTATCCTTTACAGGTGGCTTTACATTGAGTGACAAGCCAAATGGTTTCCTGTAAGCCAAGAAACCATTTACAACGCTGGGTGGTAACCATATAACCGAACCATACGTGCTCCCTACGTGTCAGCAAGTGGGTTGGTGGAGGGTCAGTGTCCCTCCCTGTAAAACAAATAACTCAAAGTCAAATGGCCACCCCTTGCGGGATTGTGGCGTCTGGCAATAGATAGATAGATAGATTTAAACATGTGGAAGTCCACGTGAACAGGATACCTTTCAGACACTACTACCTCACCAAACTTCCTCTCCAACCTGTATATAATGTCAGAGAGACTCCCTTCAGGGCAGAAAAAGGGAGAGGGGGCTGGCGAGAAGGCCCCAACACTGGGATCATTAGGAGACTTTTGGCCGTCACGTTAAGTTCGTTGTAAATCACTATTCAGTATAACTGTACAATAAAACTCTGTAACCCAAGAGTGCTGTAAATCACCTCGTCTGAAGAAATTTTAATGCCAGTCATGAGGAGGTCTGAGGGGGGAAGTGATGGAGGAATAGCACCGGAATCGTCTAAGGTAGAATTGGAGCAGAAAGTCTGAGCAAAGAGATCTGCTTTATCAGTAGAAGAAATAGCTACAGAGCCATTAGAGTAGAAAAGAGGAGGGAAGGATGATGAGGTCAAGTTGTTAGAAAGGTTTTTGGCAAGGTGCCAAAAGGAGCGAGAAGAATTCGAGTTGGAGAGTTGGGAACATTTAGCACGGATGAAATTATTTTTAGCAGAGCGAAGAACAGACTTAGCACGATTCCGGGCAGAAATATAAAAAAGATGTGATTCAGGGGTGGGTTGGCTCTGGTACCTTTTAAAGGCCCTCTCTCTGTTGCGGACAGCATTAGAACAAGCATGATTAAACCAAGGCTTTCTTGCATTAGTCAGAGGATATGAAAAAGGAATGTATGCTTCCATGCCCGAGAGAATAACCTCCATAATGCGCAGGGCACACTCTGACGGCTCCCGGCCATGGAAGCAATAATCATTCCAAGGAAAATTAAAGAAGTACTGCCTGAGGGCCTCCCAATCTGCAGCTCCAAAGTGCCACAGGCGGCGTTTCTTTGGAGGGTCCACAGGCCGTACTGGAGCAATAGGACAGGTTAAGGTAATAAGGTTATGATCGGAGGAGCCCAATGGACAGAAAAGATTAACAGTGTAAGCAGAAGGATTAGTTGTTAGGAAAAGGTCGGTCAAGTATGTTGGAACTCTCTCCAGGGCGGTCAGGGATACGGGTAGGGTGCTGTACAAGCTGCTCTAGGTCATTAAGGATAGAAAAGATGTAGGCTTGTTCACCAGGTGGATCACTGAAAGGAGAGGAGAGCCAAAGGTGGTGGTGAACATTGAAATCTCCTAGAATGGAGATTTCAGAGAAAGGAGAAATGGATAGAATGTGTTCCATCGTAGAAGTAAGATAGTCAAAGAATTTTGGATAGTCGGTAGAATTAGGAGATAAGTAAACAGCACAGATATATTTAGTCAGAGAATGACAGGAAAGCCGAAGCCAGAGAGTAGAGAATTCAGAAGAATCAAGCTCAGGAACACGAGAGCAAGATAGATCGTTGCGTACATATACACAAAAGCCACCTTTGGCTTTGAAATGAGAATAGAGAAAGTAGGAGGATACAGAAAAGGGTTTGCTGTCAGTTGTTGAAAGTGCAGGTGAAGCAGGCACAACCCAGAAGCATGCAAGACGCGCTTGCCAGGACTCTAGAGTTTGAGTCCTATGTCAGGTCAACTAAGTCCACTTTTCAGACAGGTCATAGTGCAGGATTCAAGGCAAGAATGGGGCAGGTATGTGAAATGGAAAAATTTGAGGGAAGTTGCTGGTGCTGTGGGAAGCCAGGACACAGAAAAGAAGACTGCTACAAGTGAACGAGGGAACAGGAGAAGACCAGTGGAGGCTGCTGGTTCTGCAGGAAGCCGGGACACAAGAAGAAGGATTGTCACAAATGGAAGAAGGAGCAAGAACAGAGTAGTTCAAGGAAGTCTTCAGTTGTAACAAGAGCATGTTGGACATGTAATGAGGTGGGACACTTCAGTTCTGACTCTCTGAAGAAGAAAAAGGATGATAAGAAGAAGGTTACAAAAGGCCAGAAAGAAACAGAAAACTAGTGGAGGCTGGTGTGAAGGGGCTGCCACCAGCCAGCTCATCCCAAGTAGTCCCACCACCGAGAAAATGCAAGAGAACAACAATCGACAGTGTGCGAATAGATGGAAGGATAGATGGAAAGAAGTGTTCCCTGGTGATTGATTCAGCCTCAGAGCAGACTTTTGTGAGGCCTGATGTGTTACATCATCGGTATCTGCCTGAATCATCGGAACAACTGTGTGGTGTAGCTGGATACTGTGTGCAACTGAAGGGACCCCTGGATGTCCAGATTGAAGTGGCAGGGCAAGAGGCTACTCTTCCAGTTTACGTGGCCGACATGGATCTTGTCTTCTGGGTCTTGACTACCTGATGTCCATGGGGTGTGAGCTGGACTTCAACTCCATGAAGATGAAGGTTTGAGGAAGGTCAGTTCCTGTCATGGCAGTGAAACGTACCAGTTCGGGTGGTGAAGTGAGGGCGCTCCACACTACAGTGATACCCCCAAAATCTGGTGAAGTGAGGGCGCTCCACACTACAGTGATACCCCCAAAATCAGAATTGTTGCTCCAGTGTAAGGTGAGTGGGTCTCTTGACTGCTGTATAGGGGTAGTGGGGCTGAAAAACTGCCAGTGCGGAGGATGGCGCCAGCCCAACGGCAAGAAATGGAGGTGATGGAGAATCTCCAGAGTCAAGGGGTAATAGAAAAGTCCAACAGTCCTTGGGAATCAGCAGTGGTTCTGGTAAGGAAGAAAGATGGCTCAGTAAGGTGCTGTGTAGGTTACTGAGCCCTGAATGATGTGACAGTGAAGCATGCATACCCCTTGCCAAGAATTGATGACACTCTGGATGCTCTGTCGGGTGCTAAGTGGTTCTCCACCCTAGACATGAAGGCAGGATATACCATCAGGTCAAGGTTGCAGAGAAGGACAAAGAGAAGACAACATTTTCATACCTGCAGGGTTTATGGCAGTTTAAGGTGATGCCTTTAGGCCTATGCAATGCTCCAGCTACTTTTGAGCATCTAATGGATCGCGTACTGGAAGGCCTGCACTGGCAGACGGCCACATCTATCTGGACGATGTAATTGTGTTTGCACGGACTTTCGACCAAGAATTAGAGAGACTGTCGGAGGTGTTGGACAGCATCCGCGCGCACACCTGAAGCTGAACCCCAAGAGGTGCTACTTGTTTCAGAAGGAAGTAAAGTACCTGGGACACATTTTAGGTGAAAGCGGCGTCAGTACTGACCCGGAGACCGTGGCAGCTGTGGAAAACTGGCCAGTTCCAACTTGTGTGAAGGAGCTACAGAGTTTCCTTGGCTTGTGTACCTACTACCGGCGTTTTGTCAAGGACGTTGTGATGATAGCTGCACCTCTGCACAAGCTGTTGGGGAAGAGACAAAAGTTTGCATGGACAGCAGAGACTCAGAAAGCCTTCAACGAACTCAAACATGCATTGACAAGCTCTCCAGTACTGCCGTACCCTGATTGGAGTCAGCCACTTATCATGGACTGTGACGCTAGTCACCATGGTATTGGTGGAGTCCTGTTGCAGAAGAAGAATGAAAAAGAGTATGTGGTAGCATATTACAGCAAGAAGCTCAGCCCACCGGAATGGAACTACTGTGTGGCCCGTAAGGAGCTCTTGGCAGTGATGAAGAGCCTTGATTTCTTCCATCCTTACCTGTATGGGTTAAACTTCATCATCAAGGTGGACGATGCGGCACTCAAGTGGCTGAAAACGCTAAAGAATCCAGAAGGACAACTGGCATGCTGGCTCGGGAAGCTAGACAAGCACAATAATGAGGTGCAGCACCGTCCTGGGCAGGTACATGGCAATGGTGACAGCCTGAGTCGTCGGCCTTGTGATCAGGAATGCCGGCAGTGTAGTAAAAAGGAAAATCATAGTAAGACATGCAGCCGTACTACAGTGACAGGGCCAACGCCAGATGAAGCAGACCTGAAGAGGATGCAGGTGGAGGATGCAGATTTACAGCCAGTTATAGAGTGGCTGCAGTGGAGTACAGTGCAACCATCTTGGGAAGAAGTTTCCAGGTTGAGCCCTGCAACCAAGAGTTACTGGAGTCAATGGGACCTTCTTCGTTTGAATAACGGACTACTGGAGCATCAGTGGGAGACACCCGATGGCCTCAGCAAGTATTGGCAACTGGTGGTTCCGAAGAAGATGAAGTCAGAGATCTTGGATGAGTCCCATAACCAGATCACCAGTAGGCACCTGGGAGTGAAGAAAACTCTAAGCCGGCTGCGACAGAGGTTCTACTGGATTGGCATGCGTCAGGATGTTGAAGAGTGGTGTCAGGCCTGTGATGTGTGCTGTGCCAAGAAGGGACCAAAGAAACATAGTTACGGCCCTCTTCAGCTGTACCACGTGAGTGCACCGATGGAAAGAGTTGCAGAGGACATTGCTGGACCTTTGCCACTCACGGAAAGAGGAAACCGATGTATATGTATCATGACGGACTACTTCACAAAGTGGCCAGGAGCCTATGCCATCCCCGATCAAGAGGCTGCGACTGTTGCTCAGGTGTTGGCTGACCAGTTCTTCTGTCGTTTTGGGATGCCACAAGAGCTACATTCACACCAGGGTAAAAACTTTGAGTCTGCTGTGTTCCGTGAGTGCTGCCAGTTATTGGGGATCAGGAAGACCAGGACGACCCCATTAAGACAGTCAAATGGGATGGTGGAGAAATTCAACTGGACCCTGGAACAAGAACTGGCCAAGTATTGTGTAGATGGACAAACAGAATGGAACCAGAAATTACCTGCGTTATTGATGGCATATCGTTCTGCCTCCCATGAGTCTACTGGCTACACCTCTGCAAAACTGATGTTGGGCCACGAGTTACGCTTACCCATTGACTTGTTAATGGGAAGACCACCTGGTGAAGAGCTGCCTACAGACACCACCGGCTATGTGAAGCACCTTCAAGAAAGGCTGGCTGAGGTACATCATCAAGTGCGAGGAGCCCTCAAGTTTTCAGGAGAGGTGATGAAGTGCAAGTATGATACCAAGGCAAGAGAGGTGAGCTCCGAGGATGGCGATCAAGTTTGGTTATACAATCCTCAGTGAAAGAAGGGACAGTCACCGAAGCTGCAGAGCCCATGTGACAGGCCTTACACTGTGTTGGACCGCCTGTCAGACGTAACGTATTGGATTCGGGGAGGCAGGAAGTCTCGCCCAAAGGTTGTACACGTGAATCGTCTGTGGCAGTACCATGGGCCAGGACAATACAGCTGGGGCGTCTCCGAGGGATCATGCTCTCCCGCAGCTGAGGATGTTGAGGAAGACCATGGAGCTGAAGTGCAAGGGGATGGTGACAGTTTCCTGAGGGAAGAAGTGAATCAGGAAGAGGACCAAGACCCTCCAGGAGGAGTGGATTGTGTGGAGGAGCAAGGACGTCGTCGGAAGCGCCACAGAAGAAGACCTGATAAGTTGAATTATTATTTTGTGAAGAGTTAGATGTTTCATTAGGATTGAATATGTTTGTATATAGTGTAGTTTTGTTGGGACGACAAAGATCTAGGGAGGAGGTAGTGTTACGAAGGGGGATTTGCCAGTTAGGTGTTCGAGAACCTTCTCAGTGTATCATGTTTACGGTAGGCTGGTACCGGTACGAGTCAGAGTTACCAGTTTGCCTGCTGTTAGTGAGCATAGTTATTTCGTATGTTATGGATAAATTTTTATGCTCTTTTTCTCTATAATGTTTTATTTACGTGATTGTTCGTTAAATTATGTAATATAACTTAAGTTTGGTCATTGATTTAGAGTGTTATGTAATGTATTACGGAGACTGGCATATTTTGGTTGTCTCTTAGCAACTGTTAACTGTCGCACCGTCGAGTTCGTGCTAGAAGTTTCCTGAATAATGCAAGCTTATAAAGGAAGGGGATAAGATACTAGCAGCTAAGGTTTAGTTGGGCCTCAGTCAGTTTGAGTGAAGTTTAGTTGGGCGTTGGTGCAGTGTCAGTGAAGTTTGTATACTTCAGTACTTGTAAAAGCAGTGTTGTTGGCGAACAGAGAAGTGTTGTAGAAGTTTGTACATTATTGGTACTTGTGAAAACAGTGAAGTGTAATAACAGTGAAGTGTTGTCAAGTATTAAGTGAAATTGCAGTTACTACAGTGTGTATACATCCAGTACTTGTGAGAACAGTGAAGTGAAGGTAGCAAGCATAAGGTGGAATTGTTTGGAAAATAAAGGAAGTCAACTTTAAGAAGCCAGTGTTTATCTTGCCTCAGCTGATCTTGTGCGCTGTACACCGAAAGGCTGACCATAGGAAGAACAACTCACTGGGCAAAGTCCTTCCTATACTGCACCACTGCTGTTGGAGCCTGTGGCAGTGTAGGGACTGGTAGGCAACAATATTCTTGCAATATTCATAGCTCATCTATATATCATTTTAGTTGTACCAAAGCCATATTTTCTGTCATTATGGTCACTAATGAGAATGTATGGAAAAGCGAGTGTGTGTGTGTGTGTGTGTGTGTGAATGTGTGTGCATGTGTGTGTGTGTGTGTGTGTGAATGTGTGTGCATGTGTGTGTGTGTTTACGTCAATGCTGAGACACATGAGGAAGTAGAGGAGTGTTGTGGTGTGGATGTGAATCTGGAGTTACATGGAGAGACAGACAAATGAGGAAATAAAGAAGCGTTGTGGTGTTGCTGTGGATGTGGAGTTACATGGAGAGACAGACAAATGAGGAAGTGAAAGATCTGTTATGCTACGTATTTGTGGGCTAGTTTCTCGTCCCTCAAACATGCAGGCTTCAGCGGGTCCATATTCTAGACTGGGTCGGCAATTCTTAGGGAAAGGGCTGGACACAAAAACAGGGCAGTAACTGTTACACACATGTATTACAAAGATCTTTCCAAAAACAACAGTACATCAGTTAACACACATCAGATGCTGGGTTTGCCGGGGATAGGTTAACACAAGATTTTACTTGACTGGAAGTCTGTCTCTATACCGGCTTAGGAAAATTATGGTAGTATTCACCCAGCACTTATTGCAATTAGATTACACTTACAATTCAAGACACAGGAAAGAACCTGCTACAATTTCCCTTGTGAGTATAGCACTGGACAGCACTGATACATTGGTACAATTTACGTTAACACCTGGTGTCGACAGACATTCACTTGGCAGACCGCCTACCTTGACTGGAGTCTACCGCGCAACGATACACTGAGAGGGAAGACTGAGGTATTTTCTTAGTGTTTCACAAGCGCGCCTCTACACTAAGGGGGGGAGAAGTTACACAAACAAGGGAATGGCACGATTAATATGATGTCGTTGTTCTGTTGGTCACTGTGGCGTTTCTAGTGTGCTGGTACACTGGGGAGGGGTAAGTTATAATGGATAAAAGAAATGGCACAATCTATATAATATTATTGTTCTGTGGGCCACTGAATTATAGCAATCACTGAAAGGGTTTCATGGGACTCCAATCGAGGTATATGTTAAGCCAGGAGGACAAATGTGCTCGACAAATCTCACACTCGGGGTTCCTGGTCGATTTATCACTATGACACACTATAAGTAATCACTAACGTACAGATACATCAGGGTTTAAAACAGCACACACTATGTAGGTCCTCTTGATAAACTTTCACTGAGGGGCCGTTCGTAGGTTCCTCTGTCTGGAGGAATGACAGTTAGCACGCCCTGGCTGAGGCCCCACACGTAGACAGGGGGCTAGGGGCTCGGCCCGAAGAGAGCCAGGAGAAGGGCATGACGTCGAGTCCAGGAGGGACTCGGAGTGGTCTCACCAGCAGGTAAGTCGCGCCCTGGTGTTCGGGGCAACTCCCGGGGTGACTGGGGACCCAAGGCACAGGAACCCGGGGGTGGCTCGACTGCGGCAACGGCAGGAGGGTGACATCGCCGACAGGATCGCCATGCAAGAACCTCGGGCTGGGGGAGTGGTGGACCGGTCTGGTCGTCGGCAGCAATGTCTGCAAGGACTCTGCCTCTGCTGCTGCTCACGTGGTTGGAGTCGCAGGGAACCAAGACCTCAGGTGAGGCCTTGCCACGGCTTGGAGGACTGGTCCTTTCGGGCAACAGGATCTCCTGTGGAAGACAAGCGGATGGTGGCCGGCTCAAACTCAGCCCTGACGTGACTAGTGACCTGCTCTGTCTCTGGCTGGATGTGACTAGAGGCCAACGTTGTGGTGGCACGGGGTTCTAGCTCTGGTGCGGCTAGGGGCCTGTACCGTGGAGCAAAGAGGACTAGCAGCAGAGGAATGGACAATGGCCGATCCTGCCTCAAACCCAGCAAGGCTTGTAGCCGATACTGCGACGCTGCTTGGGGGGCACATCTACAGGCAGCAGATGACTGTTGGCCTGTCCTGCCCGACCGACATAACTTACAGCCAGTGTCTAGGCCCTGCAGCAGGGATGCAACTGGGGAACGGACTGAGGCCGGATCTATCCCTTGCCTGGTACGACTATCGCCAGTACCATGATGCTGCGAGGAGTAGCTAACTCCACCGTTTACCTGGCGAATGAAATTCTGGCCGAAGACTAGGTGACGGTGACTGCTACATTCCTGGGGGATCGGCTGGGAGTAAGAGGGGCGTCGGGGAAAGGTACAGGTTGGCCGTTCCTGTCTGGAGCCGCGGGGTGTTAGCAGCGGGCTCCCGGTAGTACTTAGGGGGTTGGGGGAGCTGGCTCCGGCCGTCACATCGTCTGCGGCTCCTGTCTGTATTTCACCACCCTCTTCTGTGAAAAAGCACGACCCGTGACTGGAGGTGGTGCAGATTGGTGTTGGATGTCTGGTGGTAGCGTCGTAGGTCATACAGGAAGGTGGTCCACTGGTATCTTGGACTGTAGGTGGTGGTAGAAGGTGACGCGAAGGGTGGACGGGTGGTTCGCCTGTTGGAGGAGTTGCGGTAGGTGGTGCGTACTTCTGACGCGTTGGTGTCGCCCGAAGGTCGGGATCCAGGTGACCCGTGTGATGCACATGATGGTGGTGGTGGTTTGGAGGTGAATGCTGGCCAAGGGCAGCCCGGCATGGTTTATATGGCCGGCTGAGCGTGGGGACGGTGTTCCCTTGGGAGTGTGGCTGGGCAGGTTTTGCCATGCGAGGCGATAAGTATAGATGGTGATAAAGGTGGCATTTGGGAGTGGGGTGGACAGTTGGCTGTCGGAGAGTGATGGGGTGGGCGTAGGTGTGGAGATGTAACGAGCAGGCGGGTGTGAGATACGACCGGAACGGGTGGTGGTGATGGTTAGTCGGGGAGTGGGCGGCAACGGAGAATGGGGAGGGGGAGCGGGGGCGGGCAGAGTGGGAGACGGTGTAGTGCAACCAGCTGTCACGGGGGATGGGGCAGGGGCTAGGTTGGGAGTGGAGTGTGGGGTGGTTGGTGTGGAAATTTCTGTGGGGGATGGCTGAGCACATGCAGTGGCTGGTGTGGTAATAGCTGGGGAGCACGGTGGTGGTGAGGGTGTTGTGCGTGGGAGCGGTGCAGGAGTTCTGGGCGGCGAGGGGGTGGTGGAGACCGGAGGGGATGGGAGTGGGGAGGAGTAGTAAGGGAATGGCTCATTGTGGGGAGTTGAAACTGTTGGTTTGGCTTGGGTAGTCGGTGAGGGGGTGGCGGGGGGTGGTAGAGTCTTTGGCGTGGCATGGCAATTTCTGTATGTGCGGGTGGCCTCGTTGCAGTCGATGGTGACCTGGAAGGGGTTGGGGATTCTAGTGATGGTAAAGGGTCCCATGAAACGGGGTGCAATTTTGTTGGGGGTGGGGAGGCGGGCGACCATATCGCCGATATTGTAAGGGTTAGCAGGGGAAGTATTGGTTTGAGTGTCTTGGTGTGTGTGCAGGTGCTGTAATCGGCATTTTAGGTGCTGCAGGGGGTTGATGGTTGGGGAAGGAGTGGGGGGTTGGAGGTGCTGTCGGAGAGGAAGGAGGAGTGGTGCCTTGCTGAAAACACGCACGTGGGGGGTGATGCCGTCGTCACGGGGGCAGGTGTTGATTCCCCACTGAATGATTTTGACAAGCGCCGGCCATTCTTGATCTTGGGTGTCTTGGATGTTGATCCTGATCTGATTCAGCAGGGTACAGTGACTCCTTTCGCATACCCCATTTCCTTGAGGCCAGTAGGGGGAAGAGTGGGAAATGGAGAACCGGAAGAGTGCGGATAGTTCCTTCCAGATTTGCCCTGTGAATTCTGGGGGGTTATCAGAGTGAATGGCATGGGGAATGCCAAAGTAGGGGAAAACGTGGTGCATGAGGGCATCGGCTATGATGACAGCGGTATGCTCCTTAGCCGGACAAGCGATCAGGAATCTGGAGTAGACGTCAATGGACGTTATGACAGTAATCCCTCTAATATTCAGACGTCCAATACTCGGACATACTCACTATTCAGATATTGTGGGCTGCCCACCCCCCAAAATGCCAAAAAATTATTAAAAAAATGAAAATTTTTCTATTTTTTGGGACCGCGCCAGTTTGAATTTCCCGCCCGCGCCGATCGCGTATGTTTACACTCGTGGCGTCTGTCTGTCGGTCGCCAATACCCACTCAGTTACTGACTCATGAACACCTCTGACAATGGCGGCCATATTGATTGCTTTTGTGGTGATACCCTACCTCCTACAGTGCTTGATACCGCTCTTCACCTTCTTCATCATGTGTGTGATGATGGAATTTACTGTTATGTACAGTGCAGTGAAGTGATGTGATTCCAGTTATAAAAAAAAAAGTTGTGTAAAGTGTTGGTAATAAGTGCTGGTGATTCTCAATTGGAAAGGTGTGTCAGGTGCAAGGTCTTCCTGTCAGAGTCTGAGATCATAGAGTGGGTTACTACATCAGAGGGCAGCTTCTTGTTCGTAAGTACCCTAACTTCATGCCTAACTTGTTTTCATCATGCTGTAAATGTGTTAAAAGATTACCAAAAATGTTTATCATAATTTCCTGCTTCCAATTTAATTTTCCCATGTGTGGTTCTTAAGTAAAACAGCTAGAAAAAAGGTTGAAGCAGTTAATTTCATGTCCGGTCCTAACCTAACCTAACCTATGGTTACCATAAAGATTTTCATACCTAACCTGTTTTCATCATGCTATTAATGTGTTAAGAAATTACCCTAAATGTTAATCATAATTTCCTGCTTGCAATTTAATTTTTCCATGCATGGTTCTTAAGTAAAACAGCTAGAAAAAAGGTGGAAGATGTGAATTTCATGTCCGGTCCTAACCTAACCTAAGCTATGGTTACCATAAAGAT
>JAGKTI010024156.1:0-14501 GCA_018397915.1 Birgus latro | reverse complement strand
AGCCGAATTAATAGGTAGATCATTCGAAAAATTTCATAGTTACCAATTATTCATCTTAATGCCAATAGTTAGTTGTGATCAGCTTTGATCACCTTTTTAGAAAAATAAATAAAAGGAGAACCTTGATAATGCAAAGCAAAGTATAAGTATCATGACTGAGATTCAACCATATGAAGAACGCCTTGAGGAACAGAATCTGTTGACTTTAACTCTTCGACCTTGGCTATATTCTGACTGCCTGCTCTCACAGACGAGTGAAATTCCTTAAATCGCATGTTTTCGAGGCCTCACATCTCAGCTAATAATTATTAGACCAAGAACATTCAACTAACAAACAAAAAACTCATCAGTCCTTCGTCTTTCCACTCCAAATATCCCCTGAAGGCCAGGCCAGGTGCTGGTATGGAATAGGGGTAACTTTTGGTGGTGCGCACTGGCCATGTCCAGAGGCATGCTTGTGTCCTTGGCTCTGGCGCGCTTGATAGCCGATCGTTTCCCCGCCGCTGTCACTTCCCCAGGCACACTGTGCACAGTGGTGTGTGGGGGATAGGCAAAAAGGGAAATCACTTCGCTCTAGCTGCTCATACAGTGGAAAAATTAGTTATTTGAAAGGAGTATATGGAGTCACATGGAGAGAAGACTAACAACTGAGGAAGTGAAGAAGCGTTGTGGTGTGGATGTGGATGTGATAGGAAGCGTTAGGAGAAACACATTAAGGTGGTTTGGCCATTTGGGGGGGATGGAGAGTGAGAGACTGACGAGGAGTGTGTATGTGTGTGAGGTGGATGGAGGGAGAGGGGGGGGAGGCCATGGATGAAATGGAGGGATGGAATAGAGAGGTATATGAGAGAGGGGTGTGTGAGATGGGAGTATGACATTGAAATGGCGGGGGACAGAGCGACAGGGAGGTGATTTGTTTGTGGCCACCCCTTACGGGATTAAAGCGTCTGGCAATAGATATATAGATAGAAAAAGTACATCTCTTTCTCTCTCTCTCTCTCTCTCTCTCTCTCTCTCTCGTGCTCTTTGTGTGTGTGTGTGTGTGTGTGTGTGTGTGTGTGTGTGTGTAGAAAATCAGGTCCGTGTATATCCGGATGGCTTAATCCCGTAAGGGTTGGCCATAAATAGCCTCCATGTCGATTTATTCTCTCCCGCCCTTTTGTCTTTCTCCTTTTTTCTTTTATTTATTTTTTTCTCTCTCTCCCTCTCTTTTTCTCCGTCTCTCTCTCTCTCTTTCTTCATTCTTCATTTATCTCTTCTTTTCCCCCTTCTTCCTCCCTCTCTCTCTCCATCGTGCGCCCCACGGCATCCATCCCACCTCACCTCTGATTTTGACTTTGGGTGTTTTCTGTAAGTCAGAGATAAGGTTTCACTATTTATATCTTTAGTGTTAACGTTTCTTATTATATGGCAAAAATTTGACACCTATAGTTACATTAATGTTCGGTCAAGTTCTCTTTACTGAGGCCCATAAGCTGTTAAAGCTAATACATTAAACTTTCGAACAACGGGAATCTGTTTTTTGATAGCAGGAGAAGGTGAGTGGCTGATTTCAGTACTTTCGTTGAACTACGGGAAATAAGCTGCGAATTGGATGAAAACAAAATGATAAGATATAATGAGGGTCTAATATGAAACCAGAGGGTTTTGGTATGATGCTAACTTTTCATCTCCTCAGTTCTATGACGTATTGATCATTTCCTGTTTGACATCTCCAGAAGATTTTTTTCCAGGGTATGAGAGAGATTAAGGCATGTATTTTAGGGGGTGGGGTGTACATCTCTTATTATTGGCAGACCAATGATTTTTAATGATAAATGAACAATGTCAGTTTTCCCATATAGACAGAATAAATATCTTACTACATTTGCATTTGTTTTAGATGTTTATCATTATTACAGTTTCATACTATATTTTATTGTTTATTGTATAAATGAATTAAGCAGTATCTCTGCTAGGAATCACTTCCCCCCACCCCCCACATTTCCTAAGTGCTGGATCAGGCCCTGAGTTTATCTACATGCAGCTGGGGTGCTCGATATAGCTTTCACTAACTGCCCACTTCAAAAGGTCTCTCCCTAAGATAAGTGAAATCGTTTGAAGGTGGTAAGACTATAATACAGTCGGTCTATTTCCAACTGAGGAAGTTTGCCACACCAACAAGTTCCATACTAAGTCGCGGTTGCACTGAATTCAATAAATGTTAGTTGCAGTACTAGATATGAATATGTCACTTGCTTATTAGTCAAGTCAGCCGTCGAGTCTGACCACACTTGGCCATCACCTGAACTGGAAAGGGTTAGGAATGTTAATAATGTTTGAGAGAACTCACTGTAAGAGCCCGTCACCTGAATCAGGAGGTTAACTCTTTTAATCCTTTTTTTTTTTTTTTTACTAAAACGATCAGTTTTATTCAACGTACAACAGACCTTTAGCAGTGAAAGGGAAAGGGATAATGCAGGCATTATCTATTGACGCCTGCTAAAAATTCTGACCAAGTCTGAAATAAAAATTATTTGGTGACAATAATATAATATGAAATACATCACTGAATGATTAGGTACGAATTCACGTCAGCAGTGCGTCTCTTGGTGACTCGAGCACTCGCATGATAACTGAACCAGGTTTCATTGCCCACATTAGAGTCTCCTGAAGTTGACATGGCCAATGCTGCTTTAGGTAATGTGGTGAGTTGAATTACAGTGCATTTGCTTTAACTTGGCAGAGATTTTCATCCTTTTCCATCTTACGAATATTTCCCCTATAACTCTGTGGTAGAATTAAACAGCACTTTGACTTGCTTGCATGCAAGGAAGCAAACAGGCAAAGAAACTGTTACAAACGGGGCGGGCACGTGTGGGAATCGAATACCTCGTGGACTGGGCTGGTAATGGAGAAGGAGGGACGGTATACAAAAATCTGGAGACTTAGGGAGTGAGTGGCGGAGGAGAGAGGGAGAAGGATGACGTGTGGTGAGGGAGGATTGGGAAAGATATTTCCTCTGTATGGACGGCTCAGTGATATTTTTCTAGCTTTTCATCTAAAATATATTTAAGTAAAGACGAATCATATTTTGAAGGGAGGTCAGTTACATCATCACTGATGGTTGGATGATGTAAGGAAAATATGAAGCAGAGAGAGTGCAACTCCAGGGTCCCACAATCAATCTGAAGGCCGAATTTTGACCTTGCGTTATGACCTTGAAATTTGACTGGCTGTTAAAAAAAAAAAAATAGTCCTTGCCTGCCCTACAAACCTCCACCAAGTTTGGCCCAAACCCAGTCATAGGATCAAACAATTTACTCTACCTTGTGACTTTGATCTTGAGCTCTTGCTCTCCAAACTGATCGAATAGTATTCAGAGCACACAACATTCTTGCTCTAGAGGTGGTCTAAGGACCCTGTGCTTAACTTTGCCCTGTGAGCTTGGTCTTGCACCAATTACTTTCAAAATCGAATTATTTCTTTGTTGTCTGACACTCAATCTTGTACCAAACTTGTTTCAAATGGTAAAAAAAAAAAAAAGATAGAAAACACTAAGAGAGCGCATACCGCCGCCAATGCCATTTCCATTAAAAAGGATCCGGGTCCGGATTCGGATCCGTGGATATAGAATCTATTTCAGGCCCAAAATTTTATCATTTCTTCCTTGGTCCATGACCCACATTTCCACAAAATTTCATTGAATTTCATTGAGAACTTTTGGAGATATTGTTCGGGATACCCCAGATCCGGATCCGGATCCTCCCCAAAATTTAAGCATTAATTTTCTTCTTTGACCCATGGCCTACCCTACCACAAAATTTCATCAATATCCGTTTGTCACATTTTCGGTAATCCTGCTAACAGATCCATGGATATAGGATCCGGAATTACCCCCAAAATTTAAAAAAAAAAAAAAAATCTTGGTCCATGGTCCATCACGTCACAATTCATTGAGAACTTTTCGAGATATTGTTTGGGATATTCCGGATGTGGATCCGCCCCCAAATTTAATAATTTCTTCCTTCCCCGATGACCCACCTTTCTACAAAATTTCATCCATATTCGTCCATAACTTTTTGAGTAATCCCGCTAACAGACCCGTAGATATAGGATCTTTCTTTGTCCATTGCCCACTTTTTCACAGAATTTTCACTGAAGTGCGTTGAGAACTTTTGGAGATATTGCGCGGGACACTCCGGATCTGGATCGGCCCCCAAATTTAATAATTTCTTCCCTAGTCCATTCCCCACCTTTCCACAAAATTTCGTCAAAATCTGTTCATAAATTTTTCAGAAATCCTGGTAATAGAAAAACAGACAAAAAAACAAACCGACAAAGAAATAAACAAACACAGGAAAAACATAACCTCCTTGGCGGAGGCAATTACCTGAGTTGATCTTGCCCTGTGTCTTGGAAATTTAACCTGATGTTCTCAGAATCGTTTGTCTCCATCCTTCACTGATGTTGAACTTTTCCAAGTTTGATTCCAATCGAATTAAAACTGTTTGACTTATGTGGCTGAATCCTTAACCTTGTCTTGTGACCTTGAACTATGAAGTGGATGTTCTCAGGCGAACCACTTCATACTTGCCTTATCCTCAACCCTTTCACGAAGTTAGGTTTAAACTGGATCAAAACTGTTTTAGTTATTTTGTTCACACACACACACACACACACACACACACACACACACACACACACATGCACACACACACACAAACACACAATACACCCCAGAACCCTGTGCAGAAATGCAAATGGATAGTTAATTGTATTGCAAATTAGATGAACACTGACATATATTTCTGATTACTCGTCTAAACCAGTTCTACCATGCGTATTACCAACAAACGATTTTACTCACCCTGTGGCAGGCTTCTTTTTGTCAATTTGTTGAAAACTTTAACGTCACCCATTCGAAAGGCACTCCCTTGGTGAGTAAAATTGTCTGCTGGTAGACAGATTATATCATGAAGAAATGTCATTCTTCTGAACAGATTTGTAAGGAGATTTGATCCTCTGGCGGTGGCAAGAATTAAATATGTGATCCCATCGCACTGACTAGGTTCACCTCTTCTGTACGAGGACGTCATTTATACTTTATTCCTGTAACTGCCAGACGATTGTATTCAGCTTAGCAGCGCACCCTAGTACAAGAGTACAGTGAAGGCTACATGTAAACTGTACACTACAGCATCTCTTCTGTGCTGAATAAATCATCTGCATGAAAACAAGAATAAAGTAGAAAAAACGCCATCTAATAAAATGGTGAATTTCTTTATTCTCAATATAACAGAGGATTCCATAGACGAATAAAATCATGTGAAGGTATGAAAATAATGAACAAAGTCTCCACTAGTTGAACGTATTACAGCAGGACTTGTGAATGGAACAACCGGCGGAAAGAAGTCGTGAATCTGGAAGGCTTGGATGGGGAGACAATGAATGGTAAGCCTGTTTCACTGGACTATTACTGTCCAGCTAGTGTGACTCACATGAAGCTGAATTAAATCGTTCGGCATTAACTGCTATAAAATATCAGAGTCGTCCCGACCCTGAGAAGGTGTTGATGGTTTCATTGTTAATGCTACCAGTATTAGCACTTTGAAGATCCTTTACTGCTCTCACCTGCAGCAAATCACTTGTCCCTAACAAATCTAAAATGCTAGACCTTTCCCGCCCAAGAGAGGAATGGTACCAGTATTAATGGTGCCGTTGTTAACAATGTCAAGGTCATTATTATCACTTATAGCGAGTAAATGTTTCCGGTATTAATGATACCATTATTAACACTGTAAAGGGCTAACGAATCATATGCAACTGATGGCTTCGTTCGCCGTTAGCTGTACTAAAATACTAGAGCTGTCCTGACCATGAGATTGTTAATGATACTGGTATTAACACTCTTTGGCTCATTTGACTCTGTTGAAATAGATCATCTGGCGTTAGCTCGAATAAAATATTAAGGCTTTTTCTGAACAGATGAAGGTTAATCGTAGAAGATACAGCGTTGGCTGTAATAGTTTGAAGGAAGAAGGCCATACACAGAGACAGGACGTATACTCAGTTTTTATTTATCAAGGCGAAGATGCACTTGACAGGTTGGTGATGATTGGCTGAATGCAACATTGTTTCATGATTTATTTATTATTAATTGACAACATATATATGAGGGGGAAATTTGAGTTAGTAAATGTTATTTGGACATGTTGCATTCAGCCAATTATCACCAACCTGTCAAGTGCATCTTCGCCTCAATAAAAAAAAAAAACAGAGTATAGGATTTATTCAGCGTTTCGCCTGTGACGGCTTCCCCAGGTTATTCTGAGGATGCTGTCACAGGCAGAACATTGAATAAATCCTGGGTCTTGTCTCTGCCACCAGAAGAAGGTTAAGCATTCTTTTCTTTAATGTACTGTATTATTTTATTATTTTCCTATTGCCTTTATTAAAAGTTCTCTGTTTTAACCTTTACTGCCTTAACTGATTGGTTGGGCACTGTTATTAATGTTTCAGATATAATAATACCTTCCGTATTTCTACTGCCATTACTTTTCTTTCTATTCCCTTGTACACATTCATATAATCCTCATCGCTGTTGTCGTTGTGAGCAGTCCCCTTTTGTAATCTCACGTTGCTCTTCCATTAATGACCTGTCAGCTTTCTCATTATTAACCCTTCGTTAGTCAGGTTGGGTGTTTTGGCACCACATTTTTTTTTTTAACGCTCATATTTCCCAGCCGGTAATTCGAATATTTCTCTCCGTTCCAGTACTCTCCTGATTCAATGAGGGGAGGGAGCATGTGTGGCTGGTTATTGTCCCGTCACGTGGTGTGTGGGGGGGAGGGGCACCCCCCCCCCCCCCCTGGGGTGTCCAGTCACCCCATGAAACTAACCATTTAGATTATATTGTGATATAGATTGTTTTTTTTTTTTAATCTTATTTTTGCATATTGTTTATCATTATACTGATTTTAAAAATCACAAGATGTATTTTCCTGTGCGTGTTTACCTGACAAATGAGATATGAGTCCATTTGTATTATATTATTATAAATTAATACACAACACCTACAAGGCATTCAATCTTTCATTAGTGATTGCAAAAATATGCTGAAGCGGCAGTATGAATATTCTGTATTTTACATGTTAGTAACACTACATGTATTTTTGTCCTGGGGTGTTGTAACACCTCACCGGACTAACCACGTTTGAATACCCCACAGGACTAACGAAGGATTAATGCTATCGTTCCAGCACCATTATCATCACCATCATCAAACTCAAGATGATTATTATCACTGTAACTATCCTACCATCATCACCCCTGCCATCATTATCTTATTTTTTTCATTACCTGTTTCTTCAAATGCTCTTTCTTCAGAATCACTGATACTCTCCACTGTTGCTCTCTCCAACATGGCTTCCATGTAAAGTTGCGATCGATTTTTCCTTCACAACTGCTATTCTTGCTTTTCATCCTTTTTCTGCTCTTGTTGAAGCAACAACTTGTCAACTTCTTTCACAGAGCCTGGCCTTCTCTTCTTTCGCTGAGATTCGGGGAAGGATTTATCCTTTTGATTATCGATAAGCTTTTGCGTGTGCAATGTCAAAAAGTTCCTCGACCTTGGCTGAGAACGTGGCTTCTTTGGCTCTTTGGGTGCTAGTCCGTCGATTCTTGTTTTTCTTCAGTCCTTTCCATTCATAGAATAGGTTCTCAAGCTTCTTGATCGAGTCCTGTTGATGCTTGGTTGGGATCCTGGCCTTAGACCAGACACTTCAACTCGCTGGATGGTGTCAGTAGCTGCTGTTTGGATCTCCTAAGAACATGATGACGATACAAAATGTGGCAAGGACTATCTACCCTGAAGGGAATTTACTTCCTTCAGTACCTTCATTGAAGCTGACCAGAAAATCCTGGGACTGTATTTTCATTATAGACACAATCTGCAAACAAGCAAAGGGAGATAGGTTAAATAAGGTCACATCATGCAATACGTAAGTGTTAATTTACAGAAAGAAAATATTAAACACAGTATCACACACGCTCACACAATCACGGTATCACACACACACACACACACACACACACACACACACACACACACACAGGCCTGTCACGCGACACATCGAAGACCAGACTGTGAAGACCAGACTGTCACATACATTCCACACAGCTGCGTACTTGCGAGATCCCATGCATCAGTAAACACCTGGATTATTACTTTTGACCCATGCTGTATTTTGGCAATGGTCGATACCTATACACCACACTAATGGTACGTGTCGAGTCCACTACAGTTAGTTCTTGAGCCACCTCTAGTTATCATTAGATTTCCATTCAGTTTCACTCAAATCGTTTTATTTTATTTTATTTTATTTTATTTTATTTTTTACAGGAATGGACCACTTGGGAGGGTCAGACGTAAAACTGTCTAAAATGTCAAAATAAGGGCCATCCTCTCCTCTTCGACATCCAAGCTGGTTTATTAATGAGATTATTTCTTCAGGTAATTCTCGTTTTAATTTTATGTTCGACATTTCAATCGATTAGTGAATATTTACATTTACCTCCACCAAGGAGGTTACGTTTTTGCCGGTGTGTGTGTGTGTGTGTGTGTGTGTGTGTTTGCCTGTTAGCAGGATTACTCAAAAAGATATGAACGGATTTTGATGAAGTTTTATGAAAGGGTGGGCCATGGGCCAAGGAAGAAATGATTAAATTTGGGGATGGATTCGGATCCTGATCTGGAATCTCCCTCACAATATTTTGTAAAGGTCTGAACGAATTTCAGTGAAATTTTGTGGAGAAATAGGCTATGGACCAAGAAAGAATTGATTGAATTGTGGGGTGGATCCGGATCCTCTATCCACGGATTAGTTAGCAGAATTACTCAGTAGAGTTACAAACGGATTTTGATGAAATTTTGTAGAACGGTGGGCCATGAGTCACGGAAGAAACGATTAAATTTGGGGGTGGATCCGGTTCCGTATCCAGAGTATCTCGCACCATATCTCAAAAAGTTCTCAATGAATTTCAATGAAATTTTATGGAAAGGTGGGCCATGGAACGGAAAGAATTGATTAAATTTTGGGACGGATCAGCATCCGGTTCCGGATCCTATACCCACGGATCTGCTAGCATGAGTACTTAAAAAGTTATGAACAGATTTTGATGAAATTTTGTGGAAGGGTGGGCCATGGACCAAGAAGTAATTATTATTATTATTTTTTTATCTTGGGGGGGGGGATCCGGATACTATATCCACGGATCCTGATCAGGAATCTTTTCAATCTCAATGGCATTGGCTGATGTATCCGCTCTCTGAATGCTTTGTAGATCCCACATTTATTCGACATTATCCACCTGTACTAATTTAATCCAACTGGTGTTAGAGAGTTCCTTTCTCAAATGAAAGTTAGCTTCTTTTAAGTTAGCAACTAAAAAGCTCTTTCTATAATGATTTTACAGTTGATGTTAACTTTAAGATTAATGATATTTTAATCCCTGTCCCTAAAATTTGCACGAACATCACATAAATTTATTATTTCACTATCTGTTGTTAGACCAAGGTCAAGAATATTAATATCGTTCGTTGGTGTATAAACTGCCTGACTTTAAAATGCATCACGTATCAGTTCTAGCAGCCAGTTCCCTTCTTTATCTGTACACAATTTAAAAAAAAAAATCAATATTCTAATCATTAAATTCTCCCCACCCCCCTCCAAACCCAGTCTTTGTTTATTATCACTGATTTTAGTTCGCCGTACAGAATTATATAATATTCCTCATCTACTGTAGCTTGTGCTGTCTGTAATTTTACCGAAAAGAATGGATTTAATACTCTCTTGAAAAAATTCGGTATACAAAAATCGTATGTTTCAACTTCCAAATACTGATCTGCACTGTATTTATGTAGTTCTTAATATACGAGTATATTATAACTCTCCCAACGATTTTGTGCAATCTCGATTTTCAAATGTTTTATAGTTCTGTAACGATTTTTCTCCAATAAGGTGCTTGTCACGAGAGTTTAACAGATATTTTCTAATCATAATTATGTCGGGATTTTCGATAGCTGCATAACTAATCATTTCGTCTCGCTTTAAAATAATACTTCAGATGTTTACATTCATTTTGTTCATAGTACGGCTGGATCTAGTAGGGCTGAGAGACACACTAAAATTTGCCATGTTTAATCGTTTAAATACTCTGTCGAATTTCCATTGCTCCTATAAACCGCTCATGGCCTGGCAGTCCCTCCCTTGCCATTAATCTCGTGATTTTCTACTTGAACCGAAGTGAGGTCAGGTGCACCCATTAATCCTGGTTAGCTGGTCTCACTTCACCTACTTTACCCACAGTGGTCTCAGGGACTGGATTATTAACAGCTACGGATTAACCGTACCTACTTCCACTTCTCTTTCACTACCTAAAGGATGCCTAACACTATCACTTAGCACCCTACCTAACGTAGCCTTTCCTGTTCAATTTAGGTGAAGGCCGCCTCTGCCACACAAACTCCTATCAAGACTAAAATTGTCCCAAACATCAATACACATCACACCATCATTTCTACGAAGACCTTCTGGCTTAATATTGACTCCTATCATTCTACTCAGGATCACAGGACCATCGTCAAAATAACCTTGGTAACAAACTACAGACAACTAACGTCCTACGAAGTTCCTTGAACTTCCTAATAAGGTCCCTATACTTTCTAAGAATCACCTCTGAAAATGGGGAACGAATGATAGGGATGTGTGTTGAGCGAGAGATGGTGATTGGAAATACCTTTTTAGAGAAGAACAATATTTAGTGTATATGTGGGTGAGACAGGACGGTTGAAGGGTTGCTGATAGAGCAGTGATGGACTATGTGGTTGTGTTCAGGAATGTAATAGGAAGATTGTTGGATGTGAGAGTTTTGAAAGGGGACGGTGGAGGTATGTCCAACCTGGTGGAGGGAAAGTTGAGAATCAGTAAGAGATGGGTGAGAGCTAGGAGAGTTAGGTGTGGTAGGGAGGTTTTGAAATTGAGTTAGTTGGATAAAATAGAGAGAATGACAGAGTATCAGGAGAAATTGGAAAACGTGAGGAACGCAGTGAAAGATCAGGAGAATGGCAGTGTGGAGGAGAAATGGCAGTTGTTTAAGAGTGCTGTGGTGGGGCATGCGAAAGAGGTGCGTGGTGTGAGACGAGTGGGTGGTGGTGTAAGAAAGGGAAGTGAGTGGTGGTGCGAGGAAGTAAGTATGACTGTGGTTGCGGAGAGACGTGCATATAAAGTGTGGCTGCAGAGGAAGGATTAGGTGTCATATGAGAAGTAAAAGGAAAAGAGGAATTGGGCGAGAAGGGCTATGCATGATGCTAAAGTGGCAGCAGATGAGAGGTAGGGGTTGACTGAGAATTTTCAACAGAATAAGAAAATGTTTTGGATGGAGGTGAAAAAGGGTGCGAAAGAGAGAGTCTGGGAAGGAAGAGCGAGCAAAAGCAGAGAATGGAAGGATGTTCACTGAGATGGGTGTGGTAAGGAAGAGATGGGCAGAGTATTTTGAAAGATTGTTAAACGCAGAGGGGGAAAGGGAGGCTGAGATTGTGGAAGATGGAAGGGTGCAAGGAATAAATGTGTTGGGAGAGGAAAGGGAGGCTGAGATTGTGGAAGATGGAAGGGTGCAAGGAATAAATGTGTTGAGAGAGCTGAATTATTCTTTGATCACAATGGAGGAAGTGCAGGAGGCAGTAAAGGAGATGAAATCAGGGAGAGCTGCAGGTATGAATCTGGGTGTGCTGTGGAATGCCTGAAAGGTGGTGGAGCGACTAGTGTTGAGTTGTTAGTAAGACTGGAGAATGTGTGTTTGTGAAAGGTATGGTGCCAGTTGACACCAAGTGCTTGAGTGGTTCCTTTGTATGAAGGCAAGGGTGATAAGTATGAATATACTAATTTTAGGGGTATAAGTCTGTTGAGTGTTGTAGGTAAAGTGTAAGGAAGGGTGTTAAGAGTTAGAGAGGGTACAGAAGGAGTGATTGGTGATCAGAAGTGTGGCTTTAGGAGAGGGAGGGGATGTGTGGATCAGGTGTTTGCTGTGAGACAGGCGTGTGAAAAATATTTAGCGAAAGGTAAGGATGTGTTTTGGGAGTTCATGGATTTAGAGAAAGCATATGATAGAATTGATAGGGAAGCTTTGAGACTGTTTTAAGATTTTATGGACTTGGTGGTAGGTTGCTAAGAGGAGTGAAGAGCTTTTATGTAAAAAGTAGAGCGTGTATAAGAATGGGAAATACAGTGAGTGATTGGTTTCCCATGAGAGTGGGGCTGTGGCAGGGATGTGTGTTGTCGCCTTGGTTGCTTAATATTTATATGGATGGTTTTGTAGGGGAGGTGAATGCAAGAGTGTTAAGTGGAGTTTGAGTCTAGTGAATGCTGATGGTAAAGAGTGGAATCTGAATCAGCTGCTGTTTGCGGATGATACTGCACTGGTTGCTGATTCAGAAGAGAGATTGAGACAGATGGTAGAGGAGTTTGGAAGGGTGTGCGAAAGGAGGAAATGGAGAGTAAATGAGAATAAGAGTAAAATGATAGCGTACAAGGTTGGTAGATGGCAGGAGGATGAATATAGTTTTGAATGGTGAGTTGCCTGAGGAGGTAGAGTGTTTTAAGTATTTAGGGTCACATGTTGCTGTGGATGGAAGAATAAATACAGAAGTGAAGTTTAGAATGAATGAAGTAGGAATGGTGCTGGGAGGAAAGAAGAAAGTGTTTAGATGTCATTCGCTTAGAATGTTGTAAAGAGAAGGCTGTATGTGGGCGTTGTTGTACCGACTGCATTATATGGGGCTGAAACGTTGAATTTGGTTGCAGCAGATAGGAAGTGTTTGAAAGTAATGGAGATGAGGTGTCTGAGGAGTATGTGTAGAGTGACTCATATGGATCGGGTGAGAAATGATGAAGTGCGAAGGAGGACTGGAGTTGTGCGGGAGATGGCTGATCGAGCTGAGCACAGTGTGTTGCGATGGTTTGGGCATATGGAGAGAATAAATGATGAGTGATTGGCGAAAAAAAATAACTGGATCAGATGCGAGAGGTGTAAGGCTGAGAGGAAGACCACGAACAGAATGGATGGACAGTGTGAAGAGAGCGTTTGATGCAAGAGCCAAGAAGGATGTCTGTTGAGCAAGGAAGAGTGGCTGTGCGTGATAGGAATGATTGGAGAGAAATTGTGAATGAATAACTGATGACGCAGCCCTGAGGGGATATTCTCCCTTATTTGGTCTGATCAGCTGATTAGGTCAGGTGCGGGTAAGGGGATGGGTCCTTTATGATGTGGCAGGGGTAAACCAGCTCTGCTTTCGGGCCCTGCTGCGGATGTCGCTAATTACACTGCACAGTTGACCCTCGTGTGGTGTGGTGTGGTGAGGATCTCCCCTTGGGGCTAAGATGTAAATGAATGTGTGTGTGTGTGAATGAGTAAATTGGGAGTGTGTCGTCCTGTCCCGGCTACCTCCCTTTCCTTGGGGAAAGCAGCCTCGGTATATAGATAGATAGCCTCTGACCTGCCTGAAGCTGCATTATTGGTCCCCACTACAGTAACAAAGACCGAGTCCTCTGGGGTGTTGTGAAATCATTAACTCTCAGTCAAATCCTGTATCCAGCACCCAGGAAAGTATAAGCAATTCCTCCTAGAACTCTAAGCAAAAATCGCCATCTGATACCCAATCAACGAATCCCTAAAAAATATGAGGGTAGGCTCATCCTACTCTGAAACCTATTCCTAATAGCCACAGTCCTATCACTGTTACTCATATTAGACTTGCACCCGCCCTTCACTAGCTGGAAGGGGTCACTCGTCTAGACTGGTCTCAACCTTAACTGGTCTAGTTTTTAAGTTATTTACCTTCACTAACAGTTCTCCTTCCACTTCCTCTACATGCACTGCCTTAGCACTCACCATTCTATCTTGATTCTCACAACCTTTCAGCCTGTCACTTAATACGTCAATTGCCTCACTATTATTCCATATTTCTACTCTAAGCCTACTTGCTAACTCACAAATACGACGACACGTGTACTCACCTTCCTTTTCACCACGAAGTCCCTTATAAACTCCTTGGTACACACACAGCAGGCGAATCGCTGGGTAGGCGCCATTTTTTCACGGGCTGAGGAGAGCTGTATCTGGATATTTGAAGTTATTAGAGAGGTGTGGGTATAAACTCTATAGGGCTTTCTCGACTTTATTAAGCGCCAGACTGTACAGGTGCTGCGTGCTATGTGCCCTGACTTGAACAACCCCAACGCCAGGCTGCTCGTGTGAGCCAAAGCTACTTAGACACAAACTTATCATTTCCATGGGTAGGTCCTAGTGTCGCAACACGAGTAAGCAATTTGTGTCACGTACACCAGTACTCTTACACATAGCTTCACTTATAACTTACACATGTTACACGTATATAGTATTAGATATACACAATAATATACACTGACGTCAACCTAGTTTGCAAGTTGAGAGCTCGTGCGATG
>JAGKTI010024155.1:0-14502 GCA_018397915.1 Birgus latro | reverse complement strand
ATTTTAGTCACTCCTATGTGTTGTAGACTTTATTACCATTGTTCCTCCTTTTCAGCTTACAACTTGGTGTGGCTAGCCGCCACAGTGTACTCTAAAATTTCCGTTGTCCTCTTTACCTTAATCTTCATGCAGTCAGATACGTCTTAGCCCCACCTCGTCATAACAATAAATATTCAATTTTGAGAACAGTCTGACATAAGGTTAAGATCATAGAGAAAGGTCAAATGCCAATGTCACTGAGCAAAGTCAGTTACAAGAGTTCTGAACATATTTGAATAAAAACTCGTGGAAGAGTTAAGGGTCGGGCAAAAATGAAGTAAGTAGATTTTAAGACTATGTAGTCAGAGGTCAGGGTCATGGGATGAAGTCAGTTATTTGCTCCTTGGATCAACTGATGGGTTCGGGTGTTGCAATTCGTGCGTGCTCCTCTTTGTAAGTACATTTCTTTGTCCTGCACAAATATGTAGATGGACTGGAAATGTGTTGTCACCATAACTTCCATATAGAGGAAGAGGTTAACTTCTTCAGTACTATGATATATTCTTTTAATAAACTTTTACTGAGTTTAAACGATATTGCGTAGCTTTCCAGAGATTTTTCGAAATAGAAGACATAAAAGAAACATTTTATTTTTTCTCTTAGATACCACTGACATGCTGAATAAAATCACACTGAGGTGGCAAAATTGGCCAGTTAAATGCGTCTTATGATTCAAGAGGGTAATGTTATTGTCGCTGTAACATCCGAGTTTGTGGAATGCATATCCTGTAATCAAGGCAGGCATACACGCCACACAGACGTTATAACCCTAATTAGGTGGTTCAGACTTAATATTCATAGAGAGAGAGAGAGAGAGAGAGAGAGAGAGAGAGAGAGAGAGAGAGAGGAGGAGGAGGAAGAGAGAAATAAATAACGATAAGAGGACGAAGAGGACTACTGGGTTTATGAAATTCCTGTGATGTGCTTCACACAGTGTGTGAAGCACATCCGGCATGTTTGGTAAGGAGTGGTAAGAGCATGAGTGGTACTGATCGGTGTCGACGAGTAAGACACAAATAGCGTACGGTATGTAGGTAAAAATAAACTATGGAAGGAAGAGTTAAGAATAGAAAGAAAGGAAACAAGATCGACTAAGAGAAAAAAAAGAAATGGGAAGAACAGAAGAGAAGAACATGTAACAGAAGGAGGGGAAAGGTAATAGAAAACAAGGAGAGATTAAGCAAAATAGAAGATAGGGGGAAGGAAAACAGAGAGAGAGAAGAGGAGGTTGGGAGAAAATGAATACAGGAGAAGAGAAAATGGCGACAAGGAAGTGGAGCAATGGACAGGGGAGAATAGCAGATGAAGGGAGAAGGGAATCGAAAAAGGACGGAACAGGAAGAAGGGAGAGAGTAGGAGAGTAAAAAGAAGGAAATAACGGAAGGAAAGACAAGCGAAAAAGGTAGGAAGGGAGTGGAGAGAAAAGAAGAGGAAGTAGGAAAAGGAAAGGAGAGGGAAAATATTATGAAGGTAAAAGAGGCGTGAGAGTATTACATCGGCAGAAATAATAAGGCTGATACAAGGAAAAAGAAGAGAAGAGGAAACCAAATATGAAGAAAAGAAGTGATTTGAAGGGTGAGAAATGGATAAGTATAAAGGAGAAGAGAGGAAAGAATCTAGTAGTGGGAAACAGAGAGCGAGCAAAAAAGAAAAGTGGAGAATGATGGAAAAGAAAGGATTATGAGTTAGAACCTAAAAGAAAGACACAAGGTCTGTTAAAGGAAAAGAATAAAAATAAAAACAGGAACAGGAAAAAATGGAAAGAATGTGGGAGAAAAGGAAGGAGGAGAAGAAAGAGGAGGAGCAGAACGATGAAGCAGAAAGTAGAGGCAAGAGGTAACGACAAGGAGATGAAAAAAAAAAGTGGGCGAAGAGATGGAGGGAAGGAAGGAAAGGCAGAGAGAAGGAAATTATTAATACCGCGAAGATGAGGTAGTAAGAGAAGTAACGAAGAAAAGGTCATAAACATGATCGAGGGAAGGAATAGGGAAGAAGAGAATACGAGACGCGAAGGAAAGTAAAGCGAATTATTGGCAAAGGTAATAGAAGAAAAAAAAAGGACAAAGAACAGAAGTGAGTATTGGAAGGAAGGGACAGAGTGAAGGCCCGAATGAGAGAGAGAGAGAGAGAGAGAGAGAGAGAGAGAGAGAGAGAGAAAGAGAATTACTTCTTTTCTCACGCTGACCGAGGTACCTGGCGTTGCTCATGCGTACTTGCATTGCCTGTGACCATGAATGGCCACACCCCGTGTAGGAACGGATCCCTGGGGTCCCATTTTACCCACTGAACCTATACTTCTTATCGACTAATTCCTGATGGACTACGAACCCACCCACCAACCCTGCCTACCCACCCCACCTGCAATGCCCAACCCAACAGTCAGCCCTCCCATCCGACTCCTGTACCTAATAATGATGTGGTTGTAGAATAAAACTAAGGAACTGCCAACCATTTACTCACCATGTTGCCATGATTATTTCTAGTTCGAATTTTGGCTGCCAGCGCCGCCACCTTATCGACTGTAACGTATTAATGTGAATTTGTATAGATAAAAAAATTATCATAGAAAGTTACATTTGTTAAATCTGTTTAGAGTAATCTGTTCACATCCCCCTCAATTCCTTTTGAGGATAGGTAGACTGGCAGACGCAGACAAAAACTCTTTCTCATAAATATATGCATATAAATTTAAATATCTCTGTTAGAGCTTTCTATTTGCATCCTCTACAATTTCTCTAAAGGATAGGCGGACAGGCACACAAAAAAACTCAATTTTTTTTCTCTCTCTCTGTATATATACTATATATATATACTAGTGCTAGTCCACAGAATCACAAAATGTTTGCAAATACCATTAGCCGTGTTTCCATACTTTATTGAGCGCACAATAACCAATTTTGACCAAAAAGTCGAAGAAATTACTTTCGAACACTTTCGTGTGTCATGATTTCCGACAAATTTGCACCGTCGCGACATGCAGGACTAACTAATAGCCTTTCCATCATAAAATATTTGCAAATATAGTTACTTTCATTTCCGCAAAGTTACTGAGTCCAAAATTACCAGTACTGAACAAAAACTCGAAAATTCTTATTTTCTCACTTTCGCGTGTCGCTATTTCTGACAATTTCGCGCCGTTGTGTCGAGCACGATTGCCAGAATTTTTTGTAATTTTTTTACACTCCCTATACTTACTCCGACCTCATGCAAAGAGAATTAGATCGATATCATTTACTTTCCTCGTGAAACAAACGAGCAAACACACAGAAAGACAAATACACAGCTTATCTTTATTATCTAAATAGATGGATATTCCTCTAAATACATCCTCAAACTAGATACCACTCAACAACCACATACCTCGGCCAACACACGTAAAACGTATTGTTTTCTGCTGTACGACCTCATTCCTGCAATGGAAATACTTATATACTGTCTCACAAGGCCAGTTAAATACTATGGTCTCAGTCTTTCCTATTACAATCTCATAGAACATATACGTCCGTTAAAGGCAAAAAAAAATATATTCCTGGATCTGGATCTGGTGTGAGAAAACATAACACGATTGCATGAGGGTAATTTCAGGTGTGATTACAGAAAGATTTACCACCAGTGAGATCAGAGTTAGGGTGCAAACGGTTGGAGTTACAGATGGTGGGATTGAAGGTTGTGGAATTAAAAGTGGTGACATTAAATGTGGTGTGACTGTACCCACTATATTACTGAAAACAACCCATGTATGTAACCAGATACAGTTATTATCTTAAATCGCTGAGCTAGGCTGCATTCTCACGCTGTGTTCTCACCCCTCGCACAACACTGAGTCAGTCTGGGGCGAGCCTATACTCGGAGTGGAACTGTTAACCCGAGGCATCCCATCGACGTATGGGTACGTTGCAATGTTTTGTCACTGAGACACCCGACGACATACCCATACGTTATGCAACTGCAAGGTCAGTCATGTGCACATTTTTCAAGTTTCATGGGTGATTATTGGTAGGCATATGTGGGAGACCTTCCTCTACCCACTGTCAAGCTGGGATACTGCCTGGCCCCACCTGACTCTCCCTTCCCTCCACATGCCATTTTCTTGGCAATTCACCTGTTAGCAGTGACCTTGCCAGTAAAAACATGTCACGCCACGGTCTCTGCAATGACGAAGTTCATGGTGGAAGTGATTCCTGAGGTGAATTTCAAGGAAATAAGCAAGCTAGAGGAAGAAACAAACAGAAGTGATGAGGTGGTAATGTCGTACATGAAGGTGCCATATGTTGATGTGTTTGGTGAGTGAACAATGCTGGTATCACCTATATTATTGTGTGAAAACCAATATACTCTTGTACTACATATAAATTCGTACCAAATAAATAAATAAATAAATATGTAATTTAATGTGGCTTGAATTAGTTACCCCTCCCATAGTTCGTTTTCTTTGAAGCCAGGTACCCTCAGAGAGAATGGAAAGGAAATGGTGACTGTCACTTGTAGCAACATTTATAAGCTCAGGAGGGCGTTTCTATATGAATTTTCGATGTTTCTCACCAAAAGCGAAACTTTGAGTAGAAAAAAAAAATCCGAAATTGGGTGGGACTGGGGGGGGGTTCAGAGGTGGAAAATCGGTTGGGACGTGACGGGTTAAGCTTTCCTGTAAATAAACCTCCCTTGTTCAGCATGCAAGATCTTTGGAATTTACCCATCTGTAACATGAGAGGGTGGTGGTACAAATTGGCGACAGCGGTGAGTCGGATCTCCATTTCATCTCGTCTCATTACAGTGATTAGTGACACAATCAAACTCATTAGTGCCAGTATTCTGTTCTACTTCAATCTACACTCTGGCCACACGCCTTGCCATTCACCTGCCTTGCATTGTGTCACCTACGTCTTCCTTGGTGTGAACTTCCTACTGTACTTCACTGAAGTTTATATCAATACCGACCTACACATCGATTCATACCGCCAGTTGTGCACCTAACATTCAGTAAGGAACTATCAAGTGACAGTTCTCATGCTCCTTCTGTTTGAGACAAACATAATTTACCACCCCAATACGCCACAATACACCCCCCAACTGCTCCGTCTCAATCACACCTTGCAAATCGCTGAGCAAGCATGGAGAACCTGGCAACCCACAACCGCCCCTCCCACCTGATGCCACCCTCCACCTCCTGGCCCTGGGTATGTGGCCAGCCTCTCAGTGATCTCTGTGTCATCGCCAGTGCTCTCCACTCAACGTCTAGGTGGTGATTCTACAATGCTCCAGCTCGCATCTCATTGGTCGGCTTCACTTGTGACGTCATTCTCCCCCAATGACCCCTCGGCTGCTAGGGAGAGACACCTCATGCAAGTAGTGTCTCAAATCCTTCTCCAGCAGGCCACACCAGCTCATTCAAGTAGCGTCTTGACTTCGTCTCCAGCGAGCCAGAACACCTCATTCAAGTAGCGTCTCAAATTCTTCTTCACTGAGCCAGACCACCTCAATTAAGTAGTTGCTCAACTTCTCTAGCAAGCAGAACTTCGCTTCATTCACCAAACTTCAGTATATGTAACTATAGTTTATTCTCATCAGCCCATTCCTTGATTTTCTAAAGAGATTATTTTCCGGATTTTCTCTACAGATTGAATCTCATATAAATATTCATATCCCTTCACTCCCTTCATTATCATTCTCGACAACTTCATTTGTCACTCATCTCACACTTCACACCTATTTATTTAGGCCCAATCCATTCATCTTCATTCATTTTCATTTCCATTGTGCATATCAGCCCTCACTGCCACTGTAAATATTGCCTATTCCCTCATCCTGACATTGTAAATATAAACATTTTCATTCTCATAACTTTTTACAAATTTTCTCACCTCACGACATGTCATATTTCAAATATACTGAACTTTCTTCCATTAGCCAGAAGCAACAAACTGAAAGTGAGCAACTAGATACTGATGATGACAATTCAGTGACTCACCTTCGCAGTGGTCGATTGTACCAAAAACATTCTTCATCAGCTCAGACAAACCCTTACCGCGGAACACTCGCATACCACTCTCCCTCCCACAACCCCCACCGCTATTACTGCTCCCGCTACCACTACTACTCCTACTCTAAACTCCCCAGATACTTTAATCCAAATACCATAAATCCAGATACCTCTTCTTCTTTAAATGATTCTTTAGAATTTCCTTCTACCCCTGTTCCTACAACTTCTCACATTAACTTTCCTGCACCACTTCATCTCCCACCTCAACTACATATAACTACCATTACTTTCTCTCCCCCTCAGCCAACTACTTCAGTAACTTCCACACTTTCGCAAACTCACACTCTTCCAACCATGGCTAGTAAGCCCCCTCCTCCACAGTCAATCTATTTGGACGATGCAAACCGCCCCAAATTTACGGGCGAGGACCATAACTGGTCAATCTATGACTTCCTCAGAGAGGTCAAAGCATTCATTCACAATCAGTGAATAACAGATGAACCCCTCAAAGTCCCTTATCTTATGGGTCGGTTACACCAAGGCAAGTCGGAAATAGGAGCCGGGATCCATGCAGGTCATTTTGATAATATCAAAACATTTGATGACTTCTGAAAGGAAATAATACAGCTCTGTTGCCAGCATTCAAATGCTGCATCTCTCATTGGTTTAATTAATCTCCTCACCCAGATGGAGGAGGACATGCAAGTCCCAGCTCAAAATGCCAAATTATTTGAGGCAGCGGTCACCATGAAGGCCACTAGTTCTGAGATGAGGCAGTTGTTGCAAAGCACCTGATGGGTAGAAGTCATTCATGGAACTCCTATGCTTGCACTAAAAAACTTTGGAGATTTGCTAGGTTACCTAAGATTTTTACATTGGCTAGATACCAGACAGAGAGAGATAGCCCTACAGATAGGTTTGAATCCCTGACATAAAATTGTTAAGGTCTCAAAGACCATCCAAGAAAGAACAGGCTCGAACCTCACTCGCCAGGCCCTTAATCCCCCCTTGGTCTCATAGGTCTGCCACACCTCTACCACTTCATCAGATTACTTACGATCACGACCCACTACGAGTGGAAAACCTAACACTAACCACTCTCCTTCGTGGTACACATCACCGCATCACCAACCGCTGGTCGTTGATCAGTCTGATGTGTGAAGGAGCAACCAATCCTCGGTTGTGTGCTGGCACTGTGGTAACACTGGGCATCGCAATCCAGTTGTGACCGTAAGCAAAGACGACATCACTCACAAGGCAGACAGCGAACGCCTTCACGATTGCTCCATCCTAAAAGCAAGTATCATAAGAACAGTACGACTCACATTACAGAAGAATGTCGTTATCTGAAAAGCCGCCAGTCGGGGGAAGAGGAGCGCCCGTATCGGAACGATGTAACGTGCTGTTAGCGTAGATACCCCAGTTGTGAGATAGAAATAAGGAGAGGGAGGTGATAAGTGTACAGATAAAACGAGCCGCTAAGAAAACAGTTAATCTTTACTTATCGTTTTCTGACCTGTGGGTCAGACAAAAGGGTCAAGTCCTACCCGAATATGTTTACTCAGCGGTCAGAGTTTAGTGAAATCAGAGATGAAGAGATTAACACAAAGATGCTTCCCAGATTTTGCGTGTTAACTATCCAAAGAGTTGGCGTAGCCTAAGAGGGACGGAGTGTATTTCAGAGTAACTACCAATCAAAATATGCCAAACTTTCTCTGACTTTCTTGATGGCTCGTAATTGGCTATGTTTGAGTTGAGTAAGGTCCCTCATGGGTCGTAAGAGGCACTAGTACTGATGAGTGGTTGGAGATTGTATTCCGACAGCCTAATGGCTAAATAACCGAAAGAGGCTGAGAAACGACCTCTTATAAGCTCTCGATTTAGCAGAGAGCATCACTTTAAAGTCACTTTCAAGAGACATTCATACGTCTTTGTTACAGTCACGTACATTGTTTGTCACAATTTATTACACTTTCCCTCATAGTTTCTCATTGCTCAATATGTGACGTTGATTACAAAAGACACTGTTTTGCACACTTATTAGTTTATTCACTACTCTAACTACACTTGTATAATTTATTCACTTCTCTCACCTACACTTGTGGTTGGTATCTGTGAGAATTGTTTGTGAACCTACGGTCCACTGAGTTGTGATCTGTTTAGGTAAGAGTACCTAGTTCATATTTGTATTGCGCAGAGCTATGTGTGCATTTCCCCCTTTGAAAAACGAATTCTGGTATCTTCTTATTGGGTGTGTATGTTATAGTATACAGTAAAGTTAAGTTAGTTTTCTTGTGAACTTTACCTTATCCCTTTTGGTGAATAATTTAAGGGTTAAGAGTGCACATTAATATACACGTCCGTAACAAATTTGGCGACCTTTTGCCAGGATAGCTCTGTGATACATTAATAACTTTGGTCTCCATAACAATTTGGTGACCTCTATCCAGGATTGCTCTGTAACATAATAATAACCTTGGCCAATACACAGTGCTTACTTTAATATGATCAGTGATAGTGATGTGAAAGCCTTTCTAGATTCTAAGCCTACCCCAAACAAAGTGAAAACACTTAAGAAGCACGAGCTGAAATTGCTTGCCAAGGTCTTAAATATGAAAATTCCTGCCTCCATTACTAAGACTAGGTAACTTGATTTAGTGTTGGAAATCATGTTTGCACAAAGTGAGTCCTCCATAGCTAGTCCTGATCCAGTTGTTACTGCACAAGTTGTGGCCCCTGAGCCTTTGGCACCAGAGATACCAGGGACCAAGTGTTGTTTCTGCTCATGATTCTACTGACCAAGTACCACTTGAGATAGCCAGACTTAAGCTGAGGGAATTAGAATTACAAGCCCAGATGAGACAAAAGGAAATGGATCACGAATTCAGAATGAAGCAAGCTGATAGTTTACCTAGAGCTAGTAGTTCACCTGGCAGTAGTTCATCTTTTGATGTTGCTAAGAACATTAAGCTGGTCCCTCCCTTTAACGAGCAAGATGTCACTAAGTACTTTCATATGTTTGAAAAGGTGGCAGGTCGTCTCTCATGTCCAAAAGACTCTTGGACAGTACTGTTGCAGAGTGTTTTGAAAGGAAAGGCTCAAGAGGTTTATATTTCTTTATCAGTGGAGCGAAGTGCTAACTATGAATGTCTAAAAGAGGCCATTCTAAAAGCATACGAACTCTTGCCAGAGGCATATAGCCTTAAGTTTAGATCCACCTTCAGACAGAATGACCAGACTCATGTGAAGGATGCTAGAGTACTTACAGACTTATGTGACTAATGGCTAAGGTCTAAGAATGTGGACACTTTCTCCAAATTGAAGGCGTTAGTGATCTTGGAGAATTCCTCTGATAAAATAGAGAGGGATATTGCCACACATTTGGTGGAGAAGGAAGTTCAAACCCTAGCTGAGGCTGCAGTTGTAGCTTATAACTTTAGTATAATTCATAAGCATGAATGTAAGCCTCATCTGCTAAGGGTAGGAGAGTGAACCAACCAGTTTTTGTGAACCCTTCTTCTGGTAAAGGCAAGTTAATGTTAAGTGACACTACTGGAAATGTTGCAACCCCAGAGCATGTTAGTTCCACGAAAGTAAGTGAGGACACTGTTGCAAGAGGGTCAAAGAAAAGGTGTCAGATTTTGCCAGTATTGCCAGAAAACGGGGCACTGGGAGGATTGGTGCTGGAAGAAACGAGGGAAAAGTTCTAATGTGAAACCTATTACTTTGGTAAACTCTTGGGGAGCTTTTGACACCAATAGAGACAGCTTTCCACAGATATTGCTAGCTGTAGTCAGACACCACCCCAGCAAGCGCAAGTTGTTGATAAGGCCAGAGTGGAGCTGTCAGTGGTTGATAGACACTCCTGTAGGGCCATTGTTAGACACGTGTAAGACTGGAGCAGTGCAGCCGTTAGGTTCAAGTGAGAGTGGTAATAAGACTCCATCAGAGTGTCCTCCCCCAAGTAGTGCACAAAGTGACTCCTCCCCAAATAATTTATTTGCTAACTTTATATCTATAGGGTTAGTTTCACTTGATGGAAAAGGTGGTAAGGAAATCACTATACTTAGAGACAGGAATTTCTCAGTCACTAATGTCGAAGGGGATTGTTGATGTAGCTGACCCTAATGAATGTCTCTTGTTGCAGGGTCTAGCTGAGTTTGTATCTGCTCCCCTAGTTGAGGTGAAGCTCCAGTCAGAGTTAGTTACTGGTTCAGTGAGTGTGGGTGTTGGTGACCAACTTCCTGTACATGGAGTCACTTTCCTTTTGGGCAATGACTTGGCAGGAGGACAGGTAAGTGCTGTTCCCTGTTTGTCAAAGACTCCCCTGAGTGAGGATAGGACAGAGTTGGATTCTATTGTATTTCCCGCGTGTGCTGTAACCAGAGCTATGACGGCAAAGACCAGCCATGGTAATGTTGATAGTCCTGGCACTGGCAATGCCGATGATGTTATTGAGTTTGGTGATACCTTTTTCGCCCAATTGAATGACTCTGAGATTGATGATTCTCCTCACATTGATGTAAATTCAAGATTGGCTGATGTGCAAAGATCTGATCCAGAGATTGCCACTTTGGTTGACTCAGCAGTTAGGGAAGATGAATGTGAGTCTGAATTGACAGAATGTTATTATTTACGGCCAAACAACGTGTTAATGAGATGGTGGAGATCTCCTAGTGTTGCTCATGGAAACGAGTGGGAGTTGGTACACCAGGGGGTAGTTCCAAGGCCCTATAGGCAAAGAATTATGTCCATTGCTCATGACTCTTCTTTACCAGGGCACTTGGCGGTGAGGAAGACACTCTCCCGCATCTGGCAGCATTGTTATTGGCCTGGAATCCGTCGATATGTCGCCCGGTTCTGTAGGTCATGTCACACCTGTCAGCTAGTCGGTAAGAGCAATAAGCCGATCCCTGCGGCTCCTTTGATTCCTCTACCTGTGTTTGAGGCCCCATTCACTAGAGTCCTTGTGGACATTGTCGGTCCTTTGCCTAAAACCTCTTCAGGCCACGAGTACATCCTCACAATGTTAGACATGGCCACTAGATATCCTGAAGCCATTCCCTTGAGGAATATTTCGGCTAAATTGGTTGTAAAAGAGATGCTGCCCTTCTTTACCTGTTTTGGCCTCCCTAAGGAAGTTCAGTCAGACCAACGCAGTAATTTTAATTCCAGACTGTTCAGACAAACCCTTAAGGAGTTAGGCATCACTCAGATCACATCCACAGCATATCATCCTCAGAGTCAGGGTGCAATAGAGAGGTATCACCAAACTTTAAAGCACATGCTTAAGAAGCTTTGTGTTGATGAAAAGGACTGGGACAAGTGTTTGCCCTTTTTACTGTTTGCAACTAGAGAGGCACCGAGTGAGTCTTTAGGCTACCCCCCCATTTCAGTTGATCTTTGGCAAGGAGGTAAGAGGCCCACTTAAACTCCTCAAAGAACAATGGGTCGAGGATGATGATAAGATTAACTTGCTAGACTATGTGTCAAAATTAAAAGAAAGATTGACCTATAGCATGGAAGCAGCCAGGGCGCACTTAGAGTCGTCTCAGGAGAAGATGAAGAGATGTTATGACCACTCTAAGAAAGTTAGGAACAGGATCTTCAACCCGGGTGACTTAGTCCTTATTTTACTACCCATTCATGGTCAGCCTGTGCAGGCAAGTTTTGCGGGCCCTTATGTGGTTGAGAAGAGGGTAGGTGAAGTGAATTATGTCATTTTAACCCCAGACCAGAGGAAGGAACGGAGACTCTGCCATATCAATATGTTGAAGGAATACCACAGGCGAGACGTGGACCCCCCTAAAGCTGCGTGTGTGGTGGTGGCTACCGAGTTGGCGGAGGACGAGGGCTGCCCTTTGACTTTGGACCAGACGACCAGCTGGAGAGGAAACCAGGGCGCGTGGAGTACGCTGGCTGATAAACTCTCCCACTTGACTGCAGAGCAACGTACCGAGCTGGTTGCACTTCTCAGCAAGTTCACTGATGTCTTCCGGGACACCCCAGGGCTAGTCCTTCGAAGCAGACCATCATCCGGGAGGTTAATCGAGCCCTGTCAAAGTGAGTGGTGCTCCCTGGTCATAGTGGTTCCTAAACCTGATGGGTCCCATCGTCTTTGCAATGATTACCGTAAACTTAACTCCCTTACAAAATCTGATACCTGCCTACTACATAGAGTAGACGATTGTGTAGATGTTATTGGCACTGCTAAGTACTTAACCAAGTTGAATTTGATGAAGGGATATTGGCAAGTCCCTCTCACAGAAAGGGCCCAAGATATTTCCTGTTTTGTGGTTTGTGGCAGTACTTATAAATGTAAAGTCATGCCTGTCACGAATTTTCTACATCGTGAAATTATGAATTGTAAATCGTGACATCGAGTGATTTTGCAAGAGCGACGAATAGTTCTGAAGTCAGTGAGAATTCACCATTCTTTTAACCGTCCACTCGTGTACTTGTATTTGCATCAAATTTTCAAAACTTTCGTCATTCTTTCACGAGTGACTGTCTTTATGTACAGACAGTGCATTCCTCTGAGCGATAATTTTCCCGAACTGTCATTTCTTTGTACTTGCCTCTGTAGCCGTTACTTGGCCACGCCTCTTTCACACGTCCCTTATGTTGGACATTAAAACACAGTCAGTCGTCCTTTAGCAGTCACGAAGAGTGGGTTTGCTATACTCAACGCAGATTGATTTCTTCTAATGATCTCGAAAAATCCTGCAGTATCGGCATTTTCCCGAATCTTCCATCAACTTGGTGATCAACAAGAGTAGCGACAGTCTCATCTTTACTGATTAGTATTTCTTTTTTGTTTTTCCTAGGCTTAAGACTATTTAGCAATTTTTCTGAGTGCTTGAGTGAGTGCATTTCCCTTTCTTTGATTTTGAATTGATTCATGTAACGTAAATTTATTTTCTTGTAATTAATAAATTTACAGTTCGTTTCTTCAGCTTTGTTAAATGTAACAGTCGTGTTTGATTTCCCCACATATTTAGTACACTTTTGCTATTCCGAGTTAGCACAACTCCTTATATTAATCACGACTGGTACTTAGGCCAGCTCTTGGTATTAATTCTTAAATCCGTTGTGCCAGCTAGGAGTTTGGCTTAGCCAAGATCCTGTTTATTATTATCATTATTATTATTTTTTTAATGTTAAGGGGAGAAACTAACTTTCTCAGAGGCCATCAGTACAGTAATACAGCCTTCTTGAGCGTTTAGTCACTGCTGTGTACTGTTGAGAAAGTTTATAAATTCTCGACTCTAGAGAATTGGCGAAGTAAGCCAGCATAAAAGTGAAGTCGCTACTTGATTTCACGAGTCGATTCTCTCGTGGTAATCGACTCGATAGTTATTCCTAGTATTCATAGGTAACATTATCAATTTTCCCCCTGACATCTGGCGACCTCACCAGGATTTAAACTCCTAGCTTGAATTATTACCGAAATCACTAACTCACTCTTAGTTGGGTAGACTGCTGCACACCAGCCACCATATCAGCCTCAGTCCTTAGTCATGGAAACCAGTACATACCTACAGGAAGCAAAGGATATAGGGCTTACTATCCCCCAGGAAATTAGAGATTATGTCCTTTCACGCTGCAATTACGAGCACAAACACGAGAATGCCGCCCGTGAAGAGTGGAAAATTCAGCGCGAGCACGAAAAAGAACAACGTGAATACGAGCGCGAGGAACGTGAGAAAGAACGTGAGCGCGATGAACATCAAAAAGAGCGTGAGAGTGAGGAACGTGAGAGAGAACGTGAACACGAGCGTGCCAAGCGCGAGGAACGTGAGAGAGAACGTGAATGCGAGCGTGCCGACCGCGAGGCACGTGAAAGAGAACGTGAATACGAGGAACGCGAGAAGGAGCGTGAGCTTGAGGAATGATAGCGAGAACGTAAACACGAGCTTGAAGTGCTGAAGCTGAAACGAGACTCCTTGGCTTCAAGCACATCACGTTCCTCGCCCGTGAAAGAGAACGTGAATATGAGGAACGCGAGAAGGAGCATGAGCTTGAGGAATGATAGCGAGAACATAAACACGAGCTTGAAGTGCTGAAGCTGAAACGAGACTCCTTGGCTTCAAGCACATCGGGTGCAACTAACCCAAGCTCCACGTGTGCTCTCCCAGCACCTGTTCTAGCAACTCCACGCCTAAGCTTCCTGCTTACAAGGAAGGCGAGTGAATCGAGCCATTCATAGCTTGTTTCGAAGACATGGCAAAGCTGTACGATCTGGATGAGGCAGCTAAGCGGCTTCAGTTCCTTAGTTTGTTTGAGGGCCCTGCCCTCGACATTCTCCACAGAATTCGCGGAGATAATCTGACGTACGAGATGATGAAGACCGTACTTATCAAAGCATATGGTCTTACCGTTGATGACGCTAGGAATCAGTTCGTGAAGGCTCATCTCCAGGAAAAGGAAACAGCAGTACAGTTCCTTGACCGTCTCACGGCATACTTAGGCGAGTGGATGGA